>WNWU01007364.1:1542-32071 GCA_012654045.1 Ptyas mucosa | reverse complement strand
CGTCTGATGAATTTACTAATCTAATTTTTGACTGGATTTGATGGATAGTATTTCAAATATAATTATAAAGTCACTTGGGGTTTTTTTTTTTATAAAGAAGCAATTTTTTATTTAGGTGGGTAGACGCAAATGAAGATATTCTATATGCTGTTGGAAGATGTGAAGACAAGAAGATTAGCAACTGGTTTAATCTAGTAGGAAGAATTTAAATGCTTGATATACTTATTAAATGACGTTTTATCTGTATTGATAAATTAATAAGAGGTTTGATGGTTATACTTTTTTTGAATTAAAAAAATTATTTTTTTTTATTAAGTGTTTTAACTATAATTGGACCTTGATGCTTTAAAAGTGGAGGACGGAAGACTTTATATAGTATTTTATTTTAAACTTGGGTTTTTTTGAATGAGGGTTTCTTTTTTTTGTTGTTGTTGTTGGGTTTTTTTTCTTTGTTTTAAATGAAAGAAGTTATAAAATATCTTGTTAAATTGTATAGACTTAATAATTTGTTAAGTATTAATTAGCTATATTGAGTAATGATAGGTTTGATTAGGTAATACTTAATTGTTTTATTAACTGCTGTAATTATAAATGGAGATTAATTCTGTTGAATTAGATGGAATAAGAAGAAAGAAGACTTGCTTTCCTTTTATCTACTTGTTTAATGATTATGATTATGATAAGTGTGAAATGGAGTTTAATTTAGAGAATTTGAGCTGTATTTTATCTTGTATTTGCTCTGGGAAGTCGGGGGGGGTTGTTGGGGAGAGGGGAGAAAATGTATGTAAAACTTTTAAAACTTTTTCAATTAAAAAAAAAAAGAAGCTCTTTGTAAGTGGCCACATCTTGTTTTTGTTCTATGCTTATATTCTCTATCGCATGTCTGGGTATTGTCCATATAGGTATTTTATTGTTTAATTTATATTGATACTTTTTCCAGACACATAATAACGCATTCCTTTTTTTTAATTGAAAAAGTTTTAAAAGTTTTACATACATTTTCTCCCCCCTCCCCAACCACCACCCCCGACTTCCCAGAGCAAATACAAAATATAAAATACAGCTTAAATCCCCTAAATTCAACTCCATCTCTCACTTATCATAATCATTAAACAAATGGATAAAAGGAAAGCAAGTCTTCTTTCTTCTTATTCCATCTAATTTAACAGAATTAGTATCCATTTATAGTTACAGCAGTTAATAAAACAGTTAAATATTACCTAATCAAACCTATCATTACTCAATTTAACTAATACACACTTAGCAGATTATTAGATCTATACAGTTTAACAAGATATTTTATAACTTCTTTCATTAAAAACAAAAAAAACCTCATTCAAAAACCCCAAATTTAAAATAAAATACTATATAAACTCTTCCGTCCTCCAGTTTTAAACCATCAAGGTCCAATTATAGTTAAAACACTTAAAAAAAACATTTTCTAACTAAAAAATAATAATCAAACCTCTTATTAATTTATCAGTACATATTAACAAATCAACTAAAAACATCATTTAATAGCTATATCAAACATTTAAATTCTTCATACTAGATTAAACCAGTTGTTAATCTTCTTATCTTATCTTCACATCTTCCAACAGCATGTAGAATGTCTTCATTTGCGTCTACCCACCTAAATAAAAATTGCTTCTTTATATAAAAAAAACCCCCTGAGTGACTTTGTAATTGTATTTCAAATAATATCCATCAAATCCAGCCAAAAATTAGATTAATAAGTTCATCAGACGTATTAGGGAAACCACCAGATCAACTGCAATTGCCCTAGGCCCATAGTCCTTTTGCCTTATATTTATTACCTTCAAACAGAAAACTCCAATTTTAATTATTAATTAATTAAATTAATTATATCCATTAAACCTATAACCGATTGTGCTGGTTGAGTTAAAGTAACAACCAAGTCATCTGCAAATGCTCTTAATCTGTAGTCATAATGCCTAATTTTAATTCCCTTTATTTTATCTGAGCTACGTATTTTATTCAATAAAAATTCCAAAGTCAAAATAAACAGTAATGGAGACAAAGGACATCCTTGTCTTGTTCCTTTTTCAATATTAAAAGTTTCTGTTAAACTACCGTTGATTATTATTTGTGCTGTTTGTTTCTGATATATTGCCTTAATAGATTGTGTAAAATACTCTCCAAACTGCATCTTTTTTATTATTTTCAATAAAAAAATTCCCATTCAATCGATCAAATGCCTTCTCCGCATCCAAAAATATAAGCACCGCAGGGACTTGGTTGTTCTTCCCCAAATATTCCAGTATGTTAACTATTTGCCTTACATTATTTTTCATTTGTCTCCCATTTATAAAACCAGTTTGATCATTATGAATCAATTGTTGCATAACCAGCATTAACCTATTTGCTAATATTTTAGCAAAAATCTTGTGATCTGTATTTAAAAGCGATATAGGCCTATAGTTTTTTGGCTGACTATGATCTTGATCCTCCTTTGGGATCAAAGAAATAAATGCTGTTCTCCAAGATGGGGGTACCTCTCCTCCAGATTGTATTTTGGTAAATAATTCTTTAAGTGGTTCCACCATTTCTAGCTGCAAATTTTTGTAATAAACAGATGTCAATCCATCTGTCCCAGGGGCTTTGCCCACTTTCAACTGTTTAATTGCTAAAACAATTTCTTCAGAAGTTATCGGTTGATTCAAACCTTCCCTTTGCTCCTCTGTAACTATAGAAATATTCTCCTTCTGTAGATATCTATCTATATCTATGCCTTGAATCTTATCACTGGCATACAACCTCATATAAAATTCTAAAAATGCTTTTTAAATCATATTTTGCTGATACACCTCTTTACCTTTATATTCTATCTTCTCTACAGTACGTAACTTTTGTTTTTTCCTTATCAAATATGCTAGCCATCTGCCTGGTTTATTAGCATTACAGAAAGTATTATGTTTAGCATATTGCAAACTAGTTGCAGCCTGGTCTGCCATCAACATATTAAATTGCCCTCGCAATAAATTAATTGCTTCTTTTGTTTTCTTATCTGCTGGATTCAATGTTAATACTTGCTCTTTCTTTTTTATTTCCTCTTCTAAATCGTTCTGGTTTTTTTCCTGTCTACGTCTATGTTTATTATTCAAATATATTAAAATACCTCTCATATATGCTTTGCTTGCATCCCATACCACTTCCATGGATGTACCCTTATGCATGTTCATAACAAAAAATTATTTCAAAAATTTTTTACATTCTTTCACATTTTCCTCATATCTAAACAAATTTTCATTTAACCTCCAGGACCTCCTAGGTCCCTTTTCAGATTCCAGTTCCATCCAAACCGGGCTATGGTCTGTTAATGTTCTTGGACATATCTTCGTCTTCTTCACCCTATAAAGAAAATCATTAGTAATTAATATAAAGTCAATCCTAGAAAGAGATTGGTGTCTATCAGAAAAAAAAGTAAAATCTTTTTCTTCAACATTCCGTTCTCGCCAGAAATCTCTCAACTCCATATCTTCCATCATATCAAAAAAAGATTTAGGCAATCTGGCTCGCGTTTGAATATTTTGCGAAGGTCCTTTTTTGTCTTTTTTAGTATCCAAAATTCCGTTCCAATCACCCAGTAATATACATGATTTGTAATCCCATTGTATTAGTTTAGTATGTAAGAGCTTGTAAAATTTTTCTTGTTGTTGGTTAGGTGCATATACTCCAATTAAAAGTATTTTTCCCCTTTATTAAAATTTCGATTGCTATATATCATCCTTGATCATCTGCTTCAATTAATTTAGCTATTAAGTTTTTTTTAAAAGTCTATAACTATGCCATTTTTCTTTTCTGGTGCTGATGCTACAAAGTGTGTTCCCAATCTTGCATTTATCAGATATTTTTGGTCTTTCATTCTAATATGTGTCTCCTGCAAACAAATTACTTCATTTTTATACTGCTTCAAATAGTGAAATATTTTCCTCCTCTTTTGCGGTGAATTTAAACCATTGACATTCCAAGTTAGAAATCTAGTTGCCATTTTTGGCACCTTGAAGGTTTTGGAGCATCAACTGAAGATCTTCTTGCATTCTCCTCTTCTGCCTTGCTCCTCCCACTGCTTCTGTTTTTGTGGTTTCTTGAGTTTTCATCTGAATTTGCTGCGCCTTTAATTCTTCTTTACGCTTAATTGCCGCTCGGGTCTGTCTTTGATCCTTTGGTTCCTCTATTTTTTCAAATAACTCCAGAGCTTGAACAGTGCCCAAAAGTTGTATTAAATCTTCTTGATTAATCAAAACCCCTCCTTGGGCCTGTGCCTGCATTTCTTCTTTCTCCCCCTTTCTTGCCTCCACTGCTTCCTTTCCTCTTCTGGCCTCTGGAGAAGGTGGGCATCTAACCTTTAGTACATTTGTGTAAAAATCTCTTGCCTTCCATACTGTGTTGAGACGATATCTTTCTCCTGCGTAATTCACCACTAATCCAGCTGGAACCTCCCATCTGTACTGTATCTGGCATTTTCTCAGTTCTTCCACCAAAAAAGCATAGTCCTTTCTGGTTCTCAACATTTTGGGGGGAATTTCTTTCAATATCACAACCTCCTGCCCTGCCACTTGAAGTTTATTTTTGTAGGACGCTTGTAAAATTTCATTTCGTATCCTCCTTGTTGCGAAGTAAATTACAATATCTCTTGGTAAGTGCTTCTGTCTGGCAACCCATGAATTAACACGATAAATTTTGTCAATTTGCCCTTCAAGATCTGCCTTTTGTTCTCCACTTATCTGTGCAAAGGCTTCAGCAAAGATCTCTCGCAAATTCTCTTGATTATTTTCTCTCAGGCCTCGTATTCTCAGGGCAAACTCCATCGCCCTGTATTGTATCATTATCACTTCAAAGTCTGCCCTCTCCATCTTTGTCTGGACCTCGCCCATTTTATTTTCCAAGTTCACATTGGATTGATTAATTTCCTCCACCCTTTCATCCAGCTCTTCAATGTGGTTTGCCAGACCCTGAAATGCCAAAATAATATCTTCTCTGATTTCCTTATTTCGAATTTGAATTACCTCTTTAATATCTGCCATCTCTTCAGCTACATCTCGCATTTTTTCTTCAAAGACAGAGGTAATTTTTTGCTCTAAAGCAGAAGCTTGTATCTTTAAAGCTTCCTGCAAAGCTTCCAATGTTCCAATTTGTGGTTCCATTGGAGCTGACAAAGACTGCAATTTAGATAGTTGGGCAGGTGATTCCCCCAGCACTTTTAGGCACAACCGTTTTTATTTGCCTTGAAGCCATTTTCTAATTTTCAATTTTAATTTTATACTTTTGCAACAGCCAAAACAATAAGTCCGCTAAATCAGGTTAATTTCCAGTCCTTAGTAAAATTTTTAATTTGTCTAAAGTCAATTTTGAGTCTTCATTCTTTTAAAATAAAGTCCAATAGTTTTAAATGGGGGCTGTCAGCGCTAGACGATACTTTGCTCTTAACTTTCACTTCAATGCCCCATTAAAGCTCCGGCGCCATTTCCTTTCACTTTCTTCCCTTAATAGTCCAGAAGGAAGTATATAATACACATTCAGAGTTAAAGTTTGGTACTTGCAGTTATAATTGCTCCTGCCTTTGCTCTGCCTGCTTTTGTATCCAGTACTTTGAAAGATTGTTGCAGGGGTGGTCGTGGCGTCTTGTTCTGCTTAAAGCAGAAGCGTCCCGGATCCGGAGATCTGTCGGGCTTCCAGGGAGCTCTCACCCTTCAAGCCCCAGAGCTGTTCCTGGGGCTCTTGGGGAGCTCTACCCACACCCAGCTGCTCTCTTTCCCCCCTTTTTCCAGGGGGAAAGTTTCCAAGCCAGTAGACAGCTGATTTTCACTGTTCTAGGGCTTTAACGTGATTGTGGGGCTAGCGCTCCCAAAGGAGCGACCGCCAACACCTACGGTGCCACCGGAAGTCCCGACGCAAAAATCTTATAGTCTTCATTTAACAACGAGATCGGTCTATAATTTTTTATCAATTGTAAATCCGTGTCTTCTTTAGGTATAAGTGTTACATATGCCTCCTTCCATGAATCTGGCATTTTTGCCTTTATTAATAAATCATTAAATAAATCCAACATTATATTACTGATGACCTCTTGTAATGTTTTATATAACTCCACTGGTAAACCATCTGGTCCTGGTGCTTTCCCACTTTTTTGTCTTTTTATTGCTTCTGTTACTTCCATCATTGTTATTCTTTCTTCTAGCATTCCTTTATATTGTTCTGATATTTTAGTCAAATCTGATTTTTCCAAATAGCTTAGTATCTCTTCCTCCGGAATCTTCTCTTGAGAGTAGAGTTGCTCATAATATTTTTGAGTTATTTTCTTTTTATCTTCAATTCTATATTGTAGTTTCCCTTCTCCATCTTGTAAACATTTTATTGTTTTTTTTATTGAAAAAGTTTTTCAAATACAGATTTTTCCCCCTTTTCCCCCCTTCCCCCCACATATTATATATTTCATAAATCAAGTTAACCTTAAAATACAATTCCCCCCTTTCCCTCCCTATCCCTCCCCAACCACCCCTTCCCCCCCCCCAACCCCTCGGACTTCCACTATATAAAACCCTAGTAATCCCAAACACAATATATATTACTCATCCCCTTCATATTCTACCCCCTGCATTCTGTTCAGCATTACCATATTAGTCTAATCTCCCTCAGCTGAAAGCTATATGATATTTTCTGGTTTGATATTTATTTTGTACATAAGCAATCCATTTTTTCCATTCCTGTGCATAATTCTCTTGCGTATAATCCTTTAAAAAAGCTGAAATCTTCGCCATTTCTGCAAATCCGGCCATCTTCTGGGTCCATTGATCAATAGTAGGCAGGACATCTTTCTTCCAATATTGGGCAACCAACAATCTAGCTGCTGTCACCATATACAATATCAGTTTTGTTTCCCCCATTGTAAAATCCTTAACTATACCCAGTAGAAACAATTGTGGAGAAAATTGTAGTTTTTTCTTCAGAACATTTTGCATAACCCACCAAATTTTTATCCAAAAAGCCTTCACTTTCTTACAAGTCCACCATATATGATAATATATAGTATCTAAACAATCACATCTCCAACATTTTGGTTGAACATTAGGATACATACATGACAATTTCTTAGGATCTAAATGCCACCTATAAAACATTTTATAAAAATTCTCCCGCAAGTTCTGTGATTGTGTAAATTTAACATTCTGGACCCATATTTTTTCCCAGGTATCCATCATAACTGGTTCTGTAAAGTTTTGTGCCCATTTAATCATACAATCCTTAACCAGCTCTTTTTCTGAGTCCCTTTCTAACAAAACATTATAAACTCTCTTAATATGCATTGGTCCTTTCTCTTTTATCTGTCTGACCAATTCTACTTCATACATCATTAAACCAGTTTTTTGATCTTCTTTCCATCTCATTTGTAGTTGATTATACTGTAACCAAGTTAAAGTAATCCCTTCTTCCAACAGTGTTTCTAATGTCTTCAACTGCCATCTGCCCCCTTCCATGAAAAGTACATCTTTGTATAAAACCCCCCCCAAGTGACTTAATATTTGTATTCCACATGGTATCAGCAAGATCCAACCAAAGCGGTATTTTATAATCCCATTTGAATCAATGCTTCTTCCAAATTCTCATCAAGGCATTTCTAAATATATGACTATTAAATACTTTATCCACTTTATGCTCATAAAATAAATATGCATGCCAGCCCAATTCCAGATCGTGGCTTTCTATATTCAATACTCCAGTCTTTGTTTTTCCAAACCAATCACTTGTTTGTATCAATGCTGCTGCTTCATAGTACAATAGGAGGTTTGGAAGTTTAAGGCCACCCCTCTCACGAGTATCTTGCATAATTTTCAGTTTAACTCTCGGTTTTTTCTCATTCCAAACAAATTTGTTCACTCCTTTTTGCCATTCTAACAATTGTTTATCAGTTTTGAGCACCGGTATCATTTGGAACAAAAAGATAAATCTGGGTAGAACGTTCATCTTAACTGCTGCTATTCTCCCAAGTAAAGACAGTTGCAGTTTTTTCCAAGTTTGCATGTCTTTTTGTATCTTTTGCCACAACACCTCGTAGTTATTTTGAAACAGTTTTATATTTAGATCTGCAACTTGTATTCCTAGATATTTAACCTTTGATACTATTTCAAAGCCTGCCATCCTTTCAAGTTCCTTTTTTTGAACCATTGTCAAATTCTTTGTTATCATCTTAGTTTTTCTCTGATTCAGTCTAAATCCTGATACCATACCATATTCTTCTATAATAAGTTTCAACTGGATTATTGATTTCATCGGCCATGTTAGGGTAACAACCAGATCATCTGCAAATGCCCTAGTCCTGTAATCTTCTTGCCTTATGACTATTCCATTCAAGGAGTTCGAGTTGATCTTTCAAAAGTTTTATAATTCCTTGTAATTTTCCATCTGTTGGATTTTTTATCAATAACTGTTCCTTTTTCTTTATTTCTCTTTCCAATTCTGTTCTCTTTTTCTGTCTATTTTGTTTATGCTTAAAGTTCATTTGTATCAGTACCCCTCTCATATATGCTTTACCTGCATCCCAAACTATTTCAATAGGGGTACCTTTGTTTAGATTCAGTTTAAAAAATTCCTTTATGTGCTTCTTAAGTTCATTTACATTCTTTTCATATCTGAATAAATTTTCATTTAGTCTCCAAGATGATCTTTCTTTCTTTCCCATCTCAATTTCTATCCATACTGGACTATGATCAGTTAATGTCCTAGAAAATATCTTCGTTTTCCTTACTTTAGGAAGTAAATCGACCGTTAACAAAATAAAATCTATCCTGGAAAAGGATTTATGCCTATCTGAATAGAAGGTAAAATCCAATTCTTTTGGGTTGTGCACTCTCCATATATCTTTCATTTCCAAATCCTCTTTCATATCAAAGAAAGCGTGTGGTAACTTAGCGCTTAATTTAGCTAAACTCTTTTTGTCCTTTTTGGGTTCTATTACTCCATTCCAGTCTCCCATAATTAAAATAGATGTAAAGTCCCATTCTAAAATTTTAGAATGAAACATTTTATAAAAACTTTCTTGTTGGTGGTTAGGAGCATAAATTCCAACCACCAAGGTTGGACCATTATCTGTATGAAGTTCAATTGCAATATATCTCCCACAGTCATCTACTTCTATAGTTTTAGCTGAAAGTCTTTTATTTATATATATATCACCACTCCATTCTTTTTTTCCGAATTTGAAGCGATAAATTGCGTTCCTAATCTTGAATTTATCAGATATTTCTGATCTTGCATTCTAATATGGGTTTCTTGCAAACAAATAACATCATTATTAAATTGTTTCAAATAATGAAATACTTTCTTCCTTTTTTGTGGAGAATTCAATCCATTCACATTCCAAGACAAAAATTTAATTATCATTTGGGCTACTCTGAAGTTTTGAGAACATTTGCTGAAGGTCCTTTTCCACACGGGTAATCTTCGGCTTTGTTCCTCCCATGACTTCAAATTGTGCCTTATCCTTAACCTTCTTTCCTCGTTGTGGCTTGGATCTCTCCTGTTGCTGTGCTTCCTGCATTTGCTTAGAGGCTGCTCTAGTTATACGTTGATCGTCCGCTTTACATGCCATCAGTTCGAGATCCAATGCCACTTCTCTTGTAGTTTTCGATGTATCCTCTAAAGGAGAAACTGGAAATGGTACAAAAGGATCAACCACAATGCCACCTATAGCTCCCTGGACCTCCATTGCTTCCTTTTGTGACTGCTTTATTTTTTCTTCAGTCTCCTGTTCAAACTGCCTCTGTGCTTCAGCCTCCTTATCTATTGGTGAAGACGTACGTGGAAATGTTGAACCCGCTTTCAAAGTATTATAATAAAAATCTTCCGCTTTTGCTATGGTATTTAAGCGATATCTCACTCCTTGCATCCTCAATATTATGCCAACTGGTGCATCCCATCGAAACTGTATTTGCCGCTTCTTCAATTCTGCCACCAGAAATCCAAAATCCTTTCTGTCCTTTAACATTTTAGGTGGTAATTCTTTAAAAACTCCAATCTCAGTTCCATCAATTTGAACAGTAGAGACAAATGACCTTTGCAAGGTATCATTTCTTATTCTTCTATCTGTGAAATATATCACCACATCTCTAGGCAGTTGTCTATATACTGCCACCCGAGAGTTAACTCTATAAGCCTTATCAATTTTATAAAAAATCTCATCAGAATCATCAACCTTTAATAACACAGCCAAAGCATCAGCACAAATTTTTCTTAAGTCTTCTCTACTGTTCTCTTTTATACCTCTAAGCCTAATGGCAAATTCCATAGACCTGAATTGCATCATAGTTATCTCATTTTCAAGCCGTTGGGTTTTTTCATCCACATCACTGATTTTAAAGTCAGTTTCCTTCAATTTAGTGTCCACTTCTAAAGCAAGTTTTTCTACCTTTTTATCAATCTGCAAAACTACATCAGACAGGCCTTTCACCACTGTTTGGATATCTTTGTTAACTATATCAAACTTTTCTTGAACCAATCCTTTAACCTCCTGTTCTGATTTCTTAATTTCTCTGACAATAAATTCCTTTAAATCCTGGAAGCCATCCTCCTTTGTCTGACTTTGTAATTGCAATGTAGGAGACTGTTCTGGCTTGTGAGTGGGGGAGCCCCCCCGTTGGCTTAGCCTCTGATTTTGTTTGCTTTGATGATATTTTGCCACGTAAACGGTTTCCTTTCCCAGTACAAAATCCACCAAATCTTCCCAATAATTTCTCCAGGTTAAATCAGATCAGTAAAAGTTTCTATAACTATTTAATTATTTTTATTTTCTCCCTTCAAGCTGGATCTGTTACTTTGTAGCGTGTTACAATAATTAAGCCAGTCTACTTTCGCTTTCAGCTGCTCTTTCCGCTGAAAACAAACGCCATTTTTCCCCCTCTCAAAGTTTCTCAAACTTCAAAGCTGTAATTCTTTAAATTAGTCCACTGGGCTTAAAATACTTGCGTTTTAATTTGAAGTCCAAGTTCCACCCTGCTATTTTGTTTGGTTCTTAATTAGTTGATCGCGTTGTCTGGCTCTGCTTAAAGCAGAGTTTCCCCGTCGTCCAGAGCTTCAGCGAGTTGAATAGTTGAACATTTTATTGTTTTCTTCTCCCTCTCTTTTCTTAACTTGTACCCGAGCCATCTTCCGGGTTTGTTTGCATTTTCAAAAAAATTCTGTTTGGTTGTTCTCAATTTATTTGCTAATGCTTCTTGTTCATTCAAATTTATTTCATGTTTTTTCAATTCCATCAATTCCTTAATTTTTTTATTTAAGGTATCTTTCTGAAATTCTTTTTCTAATTTCTTATAGTCCTCTTCTAATCTTCCTTGTTTCTGCCATTTCTTTTTGTTCTTTTTTTCCAGGTACATTATTGCTAGGCCTCTGATATATGCTTTCAATGTATCCCATAAATTTTGAAGTGATGTATCCTCTTTCTTGTTTATTTTTAAAAATACTTCCAATTCTTTTTCTGCAAAGTCCTGAAACTCTTTTTCATTTAAAATTGTTGCATTCAAAGTCCACCTTGTCTTTTTCTTTTTCCCTTTCCATATTATTGTCATCGGGCTGTGATCAGCCCATATATTAGAACCAATATTTACTTCTTGCACAGTCTCTGTAAGTCCCGTTGACATCCATATCATATCTATCCTTGACCATGATATATGTCTATTTGAATAGAAAGTGTATTGTCTCTCTTTCAAGTGTTTTTGTCTCCAAATATCTTGAATACTTAATTCTTCTATCATTGTGAAAAACGATTTCAGCAGTATACTTCTAGGCTTTTTATTTACCTTCATTGTTTTATAGTCCAAGCCTGCATCTATTATCTCATTGAAATCTCCCATTATACATATATTTTCATAGTCCAACTCTATAATTTTCTTGTGTAGTTTCCAATAAAATTCTTCTTGTTTTTCATTCGGTGCATATAGTGCTATCAAAAGTATTTGTTTAAAGTTCATTTTTATTTCCACCATCAAAATCCTGCCATCCTCATCTTCAAAAATTAACTTGGGTTCTAATTTTCCTTTAATGTACAATACCACACCTCTTTTACTTTGATGTGCCAATGATGTAAATAAGAGTCCTAATTTTGGCTATTGTAACAATTTTAAATGTTGTTTTCTAATATGTACTTCTTGTAAACATATAATGTCCATCTTCAAAGCATTTAATTTAGCCAATGTTCTATTTCTTTTTATCACCACATTAAGTCCATTTACATTTAAGGAAATTGCTTTAATTTCTTCTTCCATGTTTTACTTATTACTAGTTTTTAATTTCATCGCTCTTGTCTCTCTTTGTTCCATTGGGTCTTTGGCTCTGGCTCCCTCTCTTAATGCTCTTTCCTCTTTTGCTTTTTCCTCTTTATCTTTCTCTTCCTCTCTCTCTTTTGCCCGACCTACAGCTCCCAAATCTTCCTCCAATGGTCCACAGAATTGCTGATAAAATAATTTTGCTTTTTCAAGCATGTCCAATCTATATCATTGTCCTTGCCATGTCACCATAATTCCTTCAGGTATTAGCCATCTAAAACTCACTCCTTTGTATATTAAGAATTTTGTTAGGAATTGATACTCTCTCCTCAGATCTCTAACTCTTCTAGGTATTTGTCTTAATACCACAAGTTCTTTATCTTTGTATTTCAGTGTTGTAATTCTTGCCGCTTGTAATATCTCTGTTTTCTTTGCCCTCTTTGTAAATCTTACATGCACTTCTCTTGGGAGTCTATTCCTTATTGCATATCTAGTGTAGACTCTAAATGCTTCATCAATCTTATTTAATATCTCTTCCTTGGGTTGTTCCAAAGCCTCAGCCAGAACCTCTGCAATTACTTCAGGTAAATTTTCTCCCTTTTCTTCCTCTATGTTTTGAAATCTTAAGTAGAAGTCAGAACGCTCCATCTGCAACAGGATAATTGTTTTTTCTTGTGACTTGTCTGTTGAAACCAATTTCTCTTCCAGTTTCTCAACTTTTTTCCTGTCATTTCTATTTTTTCTTCTACTTTCTGAATCCTCTCCTCATTTTCCCCCATCATTTCTTTCATTTCTTTTAATTCCTGTTTTATATCATCATGAAGTGATTGCATAAAATTTCATAATTCCATCATCTCTGGATTTTTCTGCTTTTCTGCCACTGAGGGGTTTGGTGCTGGCTGTGTAAATTTCTTCATTTCTCCTCTTCTCAAATACTTTATCTTCTACTTGCAGTTTATTTGTAATCCAAATATCTAATTCAACCGATTGTTGAATTAGTTAAAATAAAATAAAATAATGTGGAGAGGGAAAAAAGAGAAAACAAAAAAAGAAAACAAAAAACAAAAAAGAATGAGAAAAAAACCCAACAACCTCCACCCTACAAAAGTTTAAAAAACTCCTCTTATCAAAATACAATCAAAAATCCAAAAGAAAGTGGGTTTGATAAAAAGAAAAGAAAGAAAGAAAAAAGAGAAGATAATAAAAACCAACAAGAAATAGAATAAATTAAAAAAGGTTTCTTCTGACTCTTCAAGTCTTAATCCAAGGGAAAAATATTTTAAAATCCAATTCCATTAAATCCAGTGAAAAAAAAAAAAAGGGGGGGAACCCCTCTAAATATATAGAGAGAAAGAAAAAAAAGGAGTGAGTCTAAAGTCTTTTTCCATCAGCAACTCTCAAAACATAAAACTAGTCAATCCAAAAAAAATAAGAGGTAATAAAAAAAATTTGAATTCAAAAAAAATCAGTCAATCCGAAGGCTCAGAAACAAGAAAGGAAGTTCAAAGGCAAGTTTCAGTCTAATCTTCACAGCTGTTCTATTATCTTCTATTCAAAATGTCAAGGTCAGTTCTCACAGTTTCTTCAGAAATATATGTCTTTTTTCTTTCTGCCACTAGATGGCACTGCAGGTTAACTTTTAATATTGAGTCTGTACTTTCGTCTCTTTACAGTTGCTACAAAGTTTCGCCAATCACTTTCTCTTACATCCCATGCTATCCCAAAGTATCATTACTATCCCAAAGTATCGTTCAGTCAGTTCAGTCAAAGTCTTAGTATCGAATTCCTTTTTTAAGCCAATTTCAAATCTCCAAGTCACTCCAAGTCTGGTAAAATGTCTAAAATGCTTTCTTCCGCCTTCCTCACTGCTAAAATATCTGGATGTGGATGTGGATACACACCTGCTCCCACTCCTCGCTCAGCCAATCTTTTCCACCCTATCAATCTTTCAGGTGGATTGAGAAAAAAACTCAAAAAATAGTAAAAAAGATTTTAAAAAATCCTCACCTTGATGTCACAGGCTGTCTCTTTGCTTCCTCTTTTGTTGCGGCCGTCCTAGCTTTTTAGTGACTTCTAGGTCACTTTCCACCCTGTCCGATTTGAGGAGCTTCTTCCAGTCTTTCCAGGGAGATTGCGATCTGCCTGTGTTGACTGGTATGTGCTCCTCTTGTTTGTCGTCCCTACAGGATGACTTAGGTCACCGAGGACCCTCGAACAGCGGGGATATCAACGACCCCTTGGGAGCAACCAAGGAGTCCGTCTTACTGCCAGGACGTTGGCCCCGCCTCTCCTACTTAAGTGTTTCTATTGTCAGCTCTGTTAGCAGGGCTGCTCTGAGTTTTTCTTTCAGCTGGTGCTTCTTGGTTTTCTTAAAGGGGGAAGGGCTGGCTTGAGTTTCTTGGCACTGTTTTCTGAGGTTTCTGGTGCTGTGAGGTTTCTGGCACTGTCCTTTTGGGGTGTACTTCCCACAAGCCCAAAATTTCTGTTGCTAAGCAAGACAGTTGTTAAGTGAGTTTTACCCCATTTACAATCTTTCTTGTACAGTTAAGTGAATCACTGCAGTTGTTAAGTTAATAACACGGTTTTTATTTTTTAAAAAAATAAATTTTATTAATTTTTTCAAGTTAAAATCAACATAAGACAAAAACATTGATTATACATAAAAACAAAAACCATTCATTCCCCTCCCTCCCTCCCCCATTCATAACACTATACATACAAACACGTCTATCCCAGCAGATAATATTCCTGCCCTCATTAATAAATAATTATGCTCACAACACAGAAGTAAATAATCCCCAAATATGGTTTTCACACAATTATCTTTCAATCTTAATAAGTATATCTCTCCTCATATTAACTTAGGCCCTCACTTCATCTCAATCCTTTTATTCAACCACCGATACCAACTGTCCCAACTTTGAAAAAATTCAGAATCCTCTTTTTCTTTCAACATATACGTCATTCTATCTGCCTCAGCACACTCTAATACTTTATTTATAATTTGGGCACTAGCCGGTATCTCTTTTTCTTTCCACTGTTGGGCGAACACTATTCTAGCTGCGACTAAAATATGTAGAGTGAGATACCATTTTTTCTTGCTTGGCCCCTCTGGGCGAATACCTAGTAAATATATCTCAGGTTTCCATTGGAGGTCCACATTAGTAATTTCCTTAATCCAATTCCTAATCCTTCTCCAATACTTCTTTGCCATTATACAGGTCCACCATTGATGGAAATACGTACCTCTGGTTTTCCCACATTTCCAACATAACTCTGATGCACCCAGAAACATTTTAGCAATTCTTGCTGGTGGGAGGTGCCACCTATACAACATTTTATATGCATTTTCCTTGAAAGACATTGCTGTAGTCATTTTAATATTTTCCCCCCACATTAGCGACTACAGCTAAGGTGGATCGCTCCTGGTCCCTTAGCTGGATTTTACCCGCCGAGCGGTGTGAATTGGCCACTGCCCACCTCGCTGGGGTGGTTATAGAAGAGGGGAAGCTCTAGCGAGCCCACCGAAATGCGATCGGCGGGGGTTTGCTAAGGGAAATCCCCCCTTGGGATGCCAGCAGAGGAAGAGGGCTCCAGATGGTAGCCCCGAAGTCAGGCTCGCACCCAGTGGAAAAAGATTTGCCCACAACACAGAGATAAGTGAAGCGGATGAACCCGTGCTGGGATCGGACTGCTTGGAGAGGTGTGTGTATGAGGGAAAGCTGACGAGAGGGAGCGTGGGAGGCTCCATTGAAAGCAGCAAATTGACTGACAGGCTGGAGTGATTAAGCGGCGGCAGAGGCTGTACTTGTTGAGATTGCCTTTTGAGAAGATCGGCGTGGGCGTTTTCAAGAATGCTGTGACTGAAGTGTTTTGTGGAAAATCCTGGGACTCTCTATATTCTTGAATCAGACTTAGCTGGACTTGCCTGGGCTTGATAGTGAGTAAGGAGCCATTGTGACTTGCATTTTTGAGTTTCTCCAGAAGTGCTGAATAGTAAGAGCTTCATTGGGACAAGAGGTAAATCGAGAGTTGGAAGGGGAGATAATTCATTTGGAGATGGATCGTGCTGCCTTCTATCTTAGATTTCAGAATGTGATGGAAGCGAAAGACGAGCAGCTTGAAGATATAATCGGGGAAATAGTAGCTGGTGTGCTTGGGAGAGAGAAGGAATTGGTACAGCGTGATATAGACGAGGTCTACCGAGTCTATACAAATTATACTAGGCGGAATAAATTACCTCGTGAAATACACATCCGATTTAGTAAAAAATCGTTAAGAGAAGAATTGTATCAGAGCACTAGGGATCAAAAGATTACTTATAAGGACCGAGAAATTGTGATTTTAAAGCAGGTCCCGCGACGTGTTCATGAGCAAAGACAGAAATACCAGTTCTTGACAGAACAATTAAGGAAATATAGGGTTCCTTATCGGTGGTTGCTCCCAGAGGGACTGATGATGATGTGGCAGGAAAAGAGAGTGAAGATTGAGAACCTTCGAGATGCACACGATTTCTGTGAAAACCAGTTTAATGCAAGCGAACCTGGTAGTGAAGAAGAACTGGAACAAAAGAATTGCGAGAACCAGAAGAGTGACAGAACAGAAAAGGGCGGGAAATTGAAAGAGACAACGAAAGGAGGAAAGCGTGATATAAGTGAAGATGAAATCCCAGGAACCCGACGAGAAACAAGGCAAACAACAAAGGCAAAAGCCACAGCGAAGTGAGGATATGGAGAAGATTGGAAATTTGATTTCGATTAATATTAATGGACTAAATGCTCCAATAAAACAAAATAGGATCTTTTCAAAATTACAAAAATTAAAAACTGGTATAATATGTCTCCAGGAGGTCTACATTAGGAAGAAACACATGGATATATTAAGATGTTCACGATTGGGTGAGTTATACATATCTCTGGTGGACCAAAAGAAGTGGGGTGTGGCAATTTATGTTCAAACTTATATAGAATCTAAAAAGACATACTCAGATGAAGAGGGAAGATTGTTAATGGTTGAAGTAACAATGTATGGTAGACGTATCTTGCTGGTGAGTATTTATGCACCTAATAGTAATCAAAGGAAGTTCTATAAAAGGGTATATAAAAAATTGGTAGAATTAGAGTATGAACATATTTGTATTATGGGGGATTTTAATGCTATAATGGATAGAGAGAAGGATTATAAATCTGGAAAAGGGGTGGGAGGAAGTGAAAAAGAAAGGTAGGAAGACGTTGCCGGCAATTTGGAATCAATTAAGGGAAGAATTTGGACTACAGGATATGTGGTGGAACTTTCATCCGACAAGGGACCAGTTTACCTTTTTCTCTCCCAGGCATAAATCATGGTCCCGCATTGATATGATATGGATGTCGTTGGAATTAGGAGAAATGGTACGGGAGGTTGACATTTTAGGGAATGATTGGGTAGATCACAACCCTTTAATGAATGCCCGGAAAGGAGAGCGCAGCAGAGGACGATGGATGATGAAGGCAGAATTGTGCAAGGATAAGGATTTTGTGGAGTTGTTAAAACAGGAGCTGGCTCTTTTCTTCCAGGAAAATAGACGAGAGGATACATCTTTACAAATAATATGGGACACGGCTAAGGCAGTGGTGAGAGGGGTCGTGATTAAATATATAGCCAAAAAATGGAAAGAAGATAAGCAGGAGAGACTAGAGTGGGCAGACAGGTTGGAGAAATGGGAAATGAGATTACAAAAGGAACCAACAGATAAGATAGCGAAAGAAGCAAGAGGATTGGCGAGGCACCATATGAATTTATTGGACCAAACTGAGTTAGCGCAAAAAATCCAGAGAGCAAAGCAAAATTATTTTGAATATGCCAACAAAGCGGGAAGATGGTTGTCAACGAGATTGAAAATGGAACTAGTAAGCAGAAAGATTAAATGGTTAAGGGATAAATCAGGTCATTTAGTGGCCAGTACGGGGGAAAAAAAAGAAGTGGCGTATGAATTTTTTCACGAGTTATATCAAAGAGAATACACCAGTCGAAAGCAATTCAGTTTCCTAGAGAATTTACCAGGGGTACCAGATCAGATAAGAGATATGTTAAACAGAAATATCTCAGAGAGGGAAATAGAGGAAAGTCTGAAAAAACAGAAGACTGGTAAAACCCCTGGAACAGATGGACTGCCTGTAGAGGTGTATAATGTAATTTGGGAAGTGATTGGGACCCACTTGCATGATGTCTTTAATGAAGTGCTGAATGATGGACGAATACCAAAATCTTGGGAAGAGACGTATATCTCTCTCCTTCCTAAGGAAGGGGCCAATACGACCTATATTAAGAATTATAGACCAATAGCCTTGCTTAATGCTGATTACAAATTGTTTGCATCCATCCTAGCAAAAAGACTACAGGTTTTTTAAAATCAGTTCGTATATAGAGACCAGAATGGGTTCTTACCGCATAGATTGTTGAGAGTTAATCTGAGAGTAGTATTAAATGACTCAGCCTTCCATCCTTTCTAAGGTAGGTGAAATGAGGACCCAGATTGTGGGGGCCATAAGCTGACTTTGTATAAAATATACAAAAGTATGAAGGCTATTGCTTAACGCATTGTAAGCTGCCCTGAGTCTCCGGAGAAGGGCGGCATATAAATAATTTTTTTTAAAAAAATGCTCTTGAGTATTATGAACACCATTCGGACAAACAGATGGCACTTCTCTTTTTAGATGCTTACAAAGCATTTGACAGTGTGAGTTGGGAATTTATGTTAACCCAGCTTCATAAAATGGAATTTGGCGAAACGTTTACACAGGCGATACAAACAATTTACTCTTCCCAGGTGGCATGGGTTTTAGTTAATGGAGAAAAAACAAAGGAGGTTATAATCAGTAGGGGAACGAGACAAGGTTGCCCGCTTTCCCCGCTTTTATTTATTCTGACACTGGAACCTCTTCTTAGGGAAATTAGGAATAACCCAGCAATTAAAGGACTTAAAGTACGAAGGCAGGAATTTAAAATACAGGCATTCGCAGACAACCTTGTCTTCATTCTAGAAGACCCTCTAGAGTCGGGCCCAGAGTTGATAGAGATGATAGAAGAATATGGTAGAGCGGCTGGGCTAAAGATGAATAAGAATAAAACCAAGATATTGGTCAAAAATATTCCAAAGATGCAGAAGGATATATTAGAATCTAGATTGGATGTTCAAATTGTAAATAAAATTAAATATCTAGAAATTTGGCTAACAGCCCGGTGCTCTACAATTAAGGAAGATAATTTTGTTAAATTATATGATCAGACTGCAAGAGACCTGGAGAAGTGGAAAAATTTACAATTGTCTTTGATGGGACAGATAGCAGCAATTAAGACACATGTTTTGCCTAAATGGCTATTTTTATTTCAATCAGCTCCGGCGAGGCTAGATAAAAGGTTTTCTAAAGGTCTGGATCAAATCATGCTGAAATTTATTTGGCAGGGGAAAAGGCCTAGGGTGAAGCTCAAAATGTTACAAGAACATAGAGAGAGGGGGGGCTTCGGCCTCCCCTGCTGGGAACTATATTATCGAGCTTCACTGCTGGCCTGGATGAAGGATTGGGTGTTATTGAAGAGGAGGTTTTTATTAGATTTAGAAGGGCACGACTTACAACACGGCTGGCATGCACTGCTATGGAGAGAGAAAGCGCAACAGTGTAAGTACTTTAAGAGACATTATCTAAGGCGAATATTGCTGGAAACCTGGGATATATTTAAAGGAAAATTCTATACTAAGATCCCAACCTGGTTCTCAGCAATAGAAGTGATGATATACCCAACAGCTCTTAAACAGGATAAAATTTTTAGATATAAAGATCTTGTGGATGCTCAAGGGATATTAAGATCTAGGGGAGATTTGGCTGACAAAGGAATCAGGCTAGATTGGTGGACCTATGCTACAGTTCAATCTCATTACAGGAGAGATAGAGATAATTATGGGATATATGTGATGGAACAGAGTTTTGATAAAATATTACTGGGAGAGGACCATAAATACATAACCAAAATGTATGCACAATTGCTTGAGCGAATGATAGGAGAGGAGGTTGTAAAAGATACTATGATTGCCTGGGGGAGGAATTTTGAGTACTCGATTCCCTTAGTAACATGGTTTTTAGGTGAATCTGTCTTCCCCATTAACTTTGCTTGTCAGAAGGTCACAAAATATGACCCCGGGACACTCCAACTGTCATAAATACATGCCAGTTGCCAAGCATCTGAATTTTGATCACATGACCATGGGGACGTGGTCCATAAGTGTGAAAAACAGTCATAAGTCACTTTTTTTCAGTGCCATTGTAACTGCAAACTGTCACTAAATGAATGCTTGTAAGTCAAAGACTACCTGTAAGAATTGTGCAAGCCTTCAAGTATTGGTCTGAGTGAAGCCTGGCACCCAGAGATAACACAGAGAGGTCTGACACTTTTCTTTGGAGCAGGCTTGTTTGGAGTTCTTTGTCAAGATTCTCTGGTAGGATGGCCAGGACTTGAGGTGGAGGATTTGGTAAGGGCAGAAGGCTCCATAGTCAGGATGTCAACAGGCTGACCAGGTCCAAGTACATCAGGTTCTCTTAGGCAATTTAAGTGTTGTTAGTATAAGCTCCACTCTCCAATCTCTTGCAGGCTTCAGAATCCTGGAGACTGGTGGACACTGTATAGAGTAGTATGTCTTTGGGACAACATTTGGTACCTGTGCTCCTTGGGTTGAGAATCATAAGATGAATTGTGGGGACGTCCACTGCTGCCCTCTTGAAGACCAAGGAGTGTGCATGATACCCTGGGTTTGAAACTACATTCACCAAGGTCCAGATCTTCATAGCTGAGCCAATATGCTGCCATGTTCTGAATGCTATAGAGACCATACATTTTCTTTTCCTTGGTCCTGTGTAGAACTTTGTTTGCCATCTTCATCAGCCATCTTAATACAGTTCTTCCCTCTCTCCTGATGTAGGCTTTGGTGGTTTTGTTATATTAGAAGAATGTACTGCCTTTTAGAAGAGTCTGGAATTGGAGTTAGTCATATTGCTTGGAATTACAAGAAATATATGCTGCCTTGAATTTCTTTCCTCTAGGCTACTCAGCCTTACTAGTATGCCCCTCATTCCTTCAGGCTGGTGTATGTGATGAGTGGGACCTAATGAGAGGGATATATTCCTTCCCTTCCTTTGGATAAAGCTTCTAGGAACCACCACTTGAGGGAGCTCTCACCTTTGCCAGGAGTGCCAGGTGAAGCCAAGATGGCAGAGAGGCAGCATCTGCTGTAAAGAGCTCCGCTGAAGGAGTAACTTTTTATCATACTTTTAATCCTTTGTTTTAAATACCATCCCCCGGGGGGAGCTTGCCGGAATGGATGATGGACGCTGAATTTCTGCCTCCTCTGGGCCATTGCAGAGAATGGTTTTAAAAAATGTAACACCCATCTAAAGATTATGAAATTTAAGAGATTATGAAATATGAGTCATTTCCCTTGCTTTTCTCCTGAAGATTGGACTGTATTTGACTTGGAATTGGACATTTTTCAGAGGAGCTTTGAGCTCGGACGTTTGGTTAAGAGACTTGAGAGACCTTTGAAGGTGGACAGGAGAGGAAGGGCCGTATGATTGAAGACTGAGAAAGAACTTGGAAAGAGTTTAAAGGAGTACAGCTGAGAAGATAATAGCTGATTTATGAGTGTATAGTTTGAAGGCCCGTTACTCCCTTTTTTTCCAGTGGAAGTGTCGAGGCCTGGAGAAGGTGGAAAAACTAAATATTTTTAAGACAGAGCCTTAATAAGGTGTGTGTAATAAAATTAACTGTTGCCATTGGATTTATTTAGTTTTATTAAATTGCATTTATGAAGATAAGTTGATAAGGATGAGACAAAGGAGGAAGTGACGTTTATGGACTATAGACTGTAAAACTCTTAAAAGGTCAAGATCTCTTTTTGGATGGTCGGATGTCAAAACGCAGCAAAAGTGTGGAAAGTGTTTGGCAAAGACCAGTGGTGAAATCCAATTTTTTTTACTACCGGTTCTGTGGGTGTGGCTTAGTGGGTGTGGTGTGGCTTGGTCGGTGTGGCAGGGGAAGGATACTGCAAAATCTCCATTCCCACCCCACTCTGGGGCCAGCCAGAGGTGGTATTTGCCAGTTCTTTGAACTACTCAAACTTTCCGCTACCAGTTCTCCAGAACCTGTCAGAACCTGCTGGATTTCACCCCTGGCAAAGACCCAAAGTAGGCCTTAGACTTCAGAGTTAGGCCTGATTCGAGTGGAAAAAGCCTTAGAAATGGAAGCGAGGAAAAAATCGCCTGAGAAATCACTGACTCAGTCAAATAAATTTGATGTTCTCTTACAAGAGTTAAGAGAAATGAAGAAAAATATAAAGGAGGATTTGAAGGAAATAAATGATAAAATTGATAGTATGAATGTAAGAATAACAGATTTGGTGAAACAAAGTCAGGATATGACACAAAATATTACAGAAGTGAGAACTCAGATTGGAGAACATGATAGGGAGTTAAAAAGCCAGATAACTATGATGCATCAGCTGAAAAAGGATTTGATCGAGATACAGGACTGTTAGCGCCGCTCAAATGTATGGATATGTGGATATCCGGAGAAAAGTGAAGAAAATGAAGCAAAGTTGATCCAAGAAGTATTGGACTGGGCTACCTCGATCCTCCCAGATGTCCCCTTTGCAAGATACGATATTGATGTAATACATAGAGTCGGCCCAAAAAAGTTAGGAAGAAAATTGCCAAGAAATATTGTGATGAGATTCTGGTCTTACGCAAAAAAAGAACAATTGATGCGTAAATTGCGAAATATGGCGTTGATAGTGCTTGGGGGTCATCAGATACAAGTTTTTCCAGATTTAAGTAGTGAGACTTTACAATGGAGGAGAAAGATGTGTCAAGCTTGTCAATTACTGAAGAAAAATAATATTAATTAATGCTGGGGTTATCCAGTTTTTTGAGATTTCCATATGGTGGAAGATTTTATAGAGTTGAAACAAAGGAGGAGGCAATGGAGAAATTAAGGGAGCCTGGAATCATCAATAAAGAAGAGTTCATGGAGCAAATCCAGAAAATGAATGAGATGTCAAAATTCTCAAGAAGGGAGATGGAGAAGAAGAAAGAAGATCTACAGGAGAAAGGGAGGCTGGATGAAGCAACAGGAGTTACAAATTCGCTGTAGAGACAGTATATGAATATTTGTAATAGTTTTATTAAGGGATATGGATTATAACATGTGTTTGGGTGTAGAAATAGGGTACAGATGGTTAAGGGAGGTGGAGTGGGCGACCGAAGTCCATGTATGGATGGCTCCCCCTCTCTCCCCAGGAGGCCTTATGCGGTGGAGAGGAGGAAGATCTCCTAAAGAAGGGAAGGGGGACATTATATATTTTTATGGGTGGGTAAGAGGTTATTTACGTTTTGGGGTAATATGTATACTGTGTAGTTTTAGTTTTGTAAGATTTATGTTAGAGCACATATGGAGACCAAAGGGAATATGTAATATGAGGAATAGATGGGGAAATCGCTGAAGGTAGCTACATGAAATGTACATGGCTTGGGGGGGGGAATATAAACAAGCAAGAATTGAAAAATCAATTAACAAAGAGAAAATAGATATTGTATTCTTACAAGAAACACATCAAAAGAAAGAAGGGGTGAATGAACTTAAGTTATACTGGGCTGATGTATATGAAAAGGCATTTGGTACATCAAAAGCAAGAGGGCTAGCAATCATTGTAGCTAAAAGATGTGAATTTATGATAAAAATTTTAAAAAGGGATCATATCAGAAGATTTCTTATAATTCAAGGTTTGATTTATGGACAAGAGGTTACCTTAGCAAACTTGTGTGCACCTAATATAAATCAAAGAGAGTTTTATAATAGGGTATATAAAGAAATAGAAGAAGTCAAAAAAGGTTATGTGATAATGGCAGGTGATTATAATATGGTTATGGATAGTGGAATTGACAAATCCAATCCATCAAAAGCGGAAATAAAGTATAATAATACAGATTTAAGAAAATTTATTAATAGAAATAGACTGAAAGATGTTTGGAGAGAATTACATGGTAATCAAAAGAGTTATACATATTTTTCTGGTAGACATAAGAAAATTTCAAGAATAGATTATATATTTGTAACACCGGAAATATTATCTAAATTAATGAGAGCAGAGATAAAAATAATTAAAATATCTGATCATGCAATGGTAACTATGGATATGGAAATAGATTGTGATTATAAACAGGCAAGTAGATGGAGAATGGATTTGAGGATTTTTAAAAATAAAGAGATTTTAGAAAAAATAGAAAGGGAATTAAAAGAAATATGGACTATAAATGAAGAGGGAGATAGTAATACAGATGTAATATGGGATGCAATGAAAGCAGTAGTGCGAGGTTTAGGGATAAAATACTCTTATAATATAAAAAAACAAAAAGAGAAATATATAAAATGGTTGGAGGAGGAAATTAGGGAACTAGAGAGTAAATATATTGAAAGTACAGAGAATAGGATTATGTTAGAACTATTAGCTAAAAGAAAAGAGTTGCAAAATATTGAGATAGAACAGGTTCAAAGAAATCTAATATACTTAAATGGGGAATTTTATGAAAACAGTAATAAAAATTCTAGAATGCTGGCTAGAGCCACACAAGCTAAAAAGGCAAAAAGCCTGATTGGAGTAATAAAGAATGACAAGGGGGAAAGATGTAATATGATGAGAGAAAAATTGTTGATATTTCAGAAGTTCTTTGAAAAGCTACTGTATATAAGGGAAATGACATAAATGTGATTGAAAGTCAGGCATATATAGAAAAGAATTTAAATTGTAAAATTCAAGAATACGATAAAGAAATAATGGAATCACAAATAGAAGAAAAGGAAATAGTGGAAGTTATTAATAAATTGAAAATAGGTAAGGCACCAGGGTTAGATGGATTAGGCGTAGAATCTTATAAAAATTTTAAAGGGCTATTGGTGCCGAAGATGAAGATAATGTTTAATAAAATAATGGAAGGGGAAAATATTCCATGTTCCTGGAAGCAATCCTTGATAATACTGATAACAAAACAAGGCAAAGATCATACAAACCCAGGATCATATAGACCAGTGATGGCGAACCTTTTCGGCGTCGAGTGCCCAAACCGGAATGCGTGGGCATGCACGTGCATGTGTGCATGCCGGAGCACCAGAAACCGAAGACCAACTGGCCGGTGTGTGCATGCATGTTTTTTGGCTGTTTTTTGGCTGGTTTTTTGGCCGTTTTCAGGCCATTTTTCAGGCCATTTTCAGGCAGGTTTTTTGGCTGTTTTCAGGCTGTGTTCTGTCCCCTCCCTGCTTCAGGAGCCCAGACAAGCACACACACAAACAGAAGTGTACGAAAGTCGTTTATTCACCATTCATAAACAACAAGCTGGCAGCGAGCCCGGGAGAGATAAAGACAGCTGTTATTTTGAGTTGCCACGGCCAGTCCCTGATAAGGCTCTCCGGCATGTCCAAAAACAAACAGTCTTAAGGTTAGCAAACACTTATCTGATGCAGTACTTCAGGAAACAAGCAGCCAAGTTAATAATTTGTTCGTCACAAAAGCCAACAAGGTAAGGTCAGCTCCTTTTATACCTTGTGGGGCGTTGGCTTTGTGACTCATCACCTCGTGCTCGGCCCCACCCACTCCTTTGCTGAGCCCGTCTCTCTGATCGTCGCCACCTGGGATTAATCCACTCCCTCTCCTCATTAACGTCTGACTCAGAGGAGCTTTCCTCCTCAGGGCTTTCAGCTGGGGCCTGGGGTGGTGCCAAACCAGACGGGCCAGGAGAGGGGGGCCTTGCCTCCTCCTCCTCTTCACTTTCGGAGGGTTCTTCCTCCGAAGGTCCGGGCTCGGGAGCCGAAGACACAACAGGCTGTTTTCCAGCACTCCAGCACCCGCGAAGACCAGCTGGCTGGCGCACTGGAAACCAGAAGAGCAGCTGGCGATGGTGTGCGTGCCCACAGAGAGGGCTCTCCGTGCCACCTCTGGGACACGTGCCATAGGTTCACCATCACGGATATAGACCAATATCCCTTTTTAATCAGGACGCTAAGATTTTTACAATAATATTGGCAAATAGATTGAATATATTTATAGAGAACTATATTAAAAATGACCACTGTGGATTTATAAGAGGCTGACAAATGTCAGACATAGTAAGAAGGGTATTAAACATAGGTTATTATATAAAGAATCAAAAATTAAAGACAGGTGTATTAGCATTAGATGTATTTAAGGCCTTTGATTGTGTGAAATGGGCTACATTGAAGATATTAATAGAGAAGTTAAGTTTTGGAATTTTTTTTTAGAAAAGTGATAAATCAACTATATTCAGAGAATAAAATGAGTATAGCCATAAATGATGGTGTTACAGAGACAATAACCTCAAGCCGGTGAATGAGACAGGGTTGCCCTTTATCCCCAGTTTTACTTGCATTATCGATGGAGGTTTTGGCAAATGCAATTAGGGAAGATCCATTGATTGAAGGAATTGGCGTACAGAAGAAAACTAAAATAAATTTATTTGCAGAGGACACATTATTAACATTTCAAAATCCCGTAGTTATTATAGAGAGGATATATTTACACCTGAATGAATTTGGGAAATATAGCAGATTACAAATAAACTGGAGAAAATCAGAAATGATGTTATATAACCATAGTAAAGAAGAAGTGGAGGTATTGAAAGGAAAATATAAATTAAAAATAGTAGATAGCATCAAATATTTTTAGGTATTGACATCCCAATAAAATAAATTATGAAAAGTTAAAGAAAGATAAAAGATAAAATAGATAAATATGTGAAAGTAAAATTATCATAGTTTGGAAGAATTGCAATGATAAAAATAAAAGTTTTACCAAAAATTAATTTTTTGTTTTGGATGATCCCAATTAAATTTTTGGATCAAGAATTAAAGCAAATACAGAGGTTGCTGGAGGTGTATTGTAATGGAGGTAAGAGAGCAAGAATAAGTAAAGCATTATGGTATGAACCATTAAAAAAGGTGGGCTGGGTCTTCCAAATATTAGAAATTATTGGGTAGCTAATCAATTAAAGGTGGTCCCAGATATTATAGTAGTAACTAGAGATTTAATATGGAGGGATATAGAGTTGAAATAATTAAGGGAAATAGGTGATCCTATAGAAACATATTGGTTTAAAAAGGACATATCTTGTGTGGCTCAATGCTCAAGATGGCGCTCCGGTGCTGAGACCTCCGATTGTTGGGAGGGGATGCCTCGGTTTAAGGAGGCTTTGGAGGGTCGGGCGGAACATCTAAGGCCCCCGCCCGGGTAAAGGAGTGTCAGGAGGATATTTTGAGAGCTTCGTCAGCTCTCCGGACCATCCCAGCTCCGAGAAAAAAGCCGGAAAAAACGGCTTCAGGGAAGACGGCAGGAGACGCCGCTAGAGAGTGGGCGCGGCTTCACAGGCCTGGCGGAACAGCCAGGGCGATATCGGCGGCTACCTGCGGCTGGCGGGGCGACAGCAGCGGCCTCGAAGACGACGATGCTGGGCCCCCCTGCGGAGGTTCCCCACGCCCCTCGATGCCTCGTATGAGATCTATGGAGGCGAGGGGCGGCTGGGGGCGACAGCGGAAGGGCCAATGGCAGCGATGTCAACGGTGGTGGCGGCGGCCGCAGCGACGACTGCAGGGATGGCGGCCGAGGTCGGGGCGGCCTGTAAGGGCCTGCAGATATCTACAAAGCCGATGTGGGATTTTTTAGCAGTAACTGCAGAATGGAGGTTTTCCAGAGGATTGGAAAGTATCCCCCGAGCGGCCGGAGGGTGCTTGGCCGTGGGGATGGGCTGTCCCCATACGGACCTGGAATCCCCCAGTCCCCTCCCCCCTTTAGTTGATCTGGAGGGTGAAAATAGGGGAGTACTACATCTACAGTGGAAGCTTGAGGGATTTGTGGGGTCGGTGAATGACTACAGACTCGTGCTGTCTGAATTTCCCCCACCCCTCCTTCTTCCCGGACCATGCTTAGACCTTGTTAGACCTTGTTATTGCCATAACAGCCCCATTTATTTGGTTTGCTGAACTATTTCCACTCTCCCCCCCCCCCTCATATTGCCATCTATTTCCTGCCCCGGAAGATATCTCCTGAACTATTTGAACACTCTGTGTGAGCTGGAGGATTCGACCCCTTGACGCTCCTAACCCAAGGGGGCACTGGAACCATGGACCTGAGGCCAGTGGAAGGCGGAGTATGGCCATCTCACTCCTGGATTATCATCTAGTTTTCCTGGCCGGCCTTGTGAGAGGAGAGCCGGCCAGGATACTTCCGGGGGTTGAATTGTATCTGCCTTCCCCTCCATTGTTGTGAGAGGGCAATGGAGCCCGGTGACTTGGACCATGGATCAGAATTCTGTCCCTCTATGTTTTTAACATCTGGTGGTCTCTGACCTTGGACTATTCCCCCCCCAAGGGTCTTGATGTACTCAGTATCTGAATTGCTTGCCCTGCGAGATTCCCCCCTCGCGCAGGTTTGGCCCTCCACCTTATCAAGGGCCTATCTCGATGACGGACTTTGGAGTCCGGAGAGATGGTATGACGCAAAGAAGGGTGTGTGGGGCTTTTTGGTGAAGTGTTTTAATAAGATTTTAAGGGATCTGGGGAGGGGGGTTTGTAATAATTTTTTAAGGGGAATTGAGAAGACGACCGATGGGGATGGGGGGGGGTCATCCTCCATGGTCAGAGCCTAGCCCGGCATGGGGTAACGGTTTGGGGGGTGCAGAACGAGGGATTGGAGGGGGGACAGAGGATCATATTTATGAGGGTTGCACCATCAGCACAGTAGTTGGGAGGGGCAGATATGGCGGGAGCAGGGGACCACATCATGTGTCGGGGGCGCGCGCTCGCTATTTGAGAGCGATTGCTCGCCCCGGTCTCCAAAGCTCCACTCGGACACTAGGTAGCACAGATACTCAGGATCTGGGCCTTCGGTTGATGCTGTGCAATGCCAGGTCCGTGGTAAATAAGGCCCCCCTCATCTGTGATCTTATAAAGGAGGGGGGAGCGGACCTGGCAGGTATTACGGAAACCTGGTTGGGTCCAGAGGGAGGGGTCCCTCTGGTTGAGATGTGCCCACCAGGTTTCAGAGCATTCCATCAGCCAAGGGCCCAGGGGAGGGGCGGGGGGGTAGCGGTTATTATTAACGAAGATCTAGGTCCAAGGGAGACCACTGTGCCACAGATTGCCGGATGTGAGTCCCTCCTTATGAAATGGGGTCATGGGGTTCAGTTGGGCTTGCTGCTCACGTACCTGGCTCCCTGCCACGTGGCAACAGCCCTGCCCGAGCTACTCGACGTGATAGCCACGGTGGCAGTGGATACACCCAGGCTTATGGTCATGGGTGATTTCAACTTGCCTTCCGTTGGTGAAACGTCTGAGGTGGCTCGGGAGTTCATGGCTTCCATGACGGCCATGGACCTGACCCAATTAGTTCATGGCCCCACTCATAGGGGGGGGGCATACTCTGGACATGATTTTTGTCTCTGGCCAGTGGTTGAGTGATCTGGTTATAGGGGGTATAGACATAGAACCCTTGTCATGGTCTGATCACTCGCTCCTTCGCCTAGATCTCCGAACCGCTACACCCCGCCGCAGGGAGGCGGAACCAACTAGATGGGTCCGCCCCAGGCACCTGATGGATCCTGATAGGTTCCAGATGGAGCTTGGGCCGTTTCCTGAGGATCTGGCACACGACTCGGCCGAGGACCTGGTAGCTGCCTGGAATCGGGCGGCTGGTGGAGCCTTGGATCGAGTCGTGCCTTTGCGGCCTCTGACCCGGTACGGATCTCGAGCAGCTCCCTGGTTTACCGAGGAGCTGAGAGAGATGAAGCGCCGGAAAAGACGCCTAGAGAGTGGTTGGAGGGCCAGTCTCGCTGAATCTGATCGAACACTGGTAAGGTCGCATATTAAGACCTACCTAGTGGCGATAAAGGCGGCAAAGTTGAACTACTTTTCCGCATTTATTGCGTCATCAGGGAATCGTCCGGCCGCCCTGTTCAGGGTGACCCGCTCTCTGCTTCACGCGGGAGTGCGGGAGGACCCCTTGGAAGGCAGGGCAGAGGATTTCGGACAATACCTGTATGACAAAATTGCTCAGATTCGGGGGGATTTGGACTCCGACTGGGTAGATCTGGGCGGGGTGACAAGGAATAGTCTTGAGAATGTTATCTGGGAAGAGTTTGACTTTGTGACTCCTGATGATGTGG
>WNWU01007347.1:0-10710 GCA_012654045.1 Ptyas mucosa | reverse complement strand
CACACACACACACACACACACACACACACCAAGCTGATGGAAGTCATGTACTCCTATCCAGGGCCTTGGGTAATGTTCAGTTCTGGCTCAACAGTAGTAACTGTGAGAGGGATCTTGAAATCCTAGCGGACAGCCATTTAAATATGAGCCAGCGACTGCCCAAAAAGCCAACGCAATCCTAGGCTGCATTAACAGAGGGATAGAATCAAGATCACATGAAGTGTTCCTACCACTTTATAAGGCCTTGGTAAAGCCACACTTGGAATAATGCATCCAGTTTTGGTCGCCACGATGTAAAAAAAGATGTAGAGACTCTGGACAGAGTGCAGAGAAGAGCAACAAAGAGGATTAGGGGACTGGAGGCTGAAACATAGGAAGAACAGTTGCAGGAATTGGGTTTGTCTAGTCTATTGAAAAGAAGAATCAGGAGTGACGTGATATCACTGTTCCAATATCTCAGGGGCTGCCCCAAAGAAGAGGGGGTCAACTGAATCTCCAAAGAACCTGAAGGCAGGACAAGAAGCAATGGATAGAAACTAATCAAGGAGAGAAGCAACTTAGAACTAAGGAGAAATTTCCTGACAGTGAGAACAATTAATCAGTGGAACAACTTGCCACCAGAAGTTGTGAATGCTCCAACACTGAAGGCTTTCAAGAAGAGATTGGTCGAAGTTCCATAAAGATTCCATAAAGGGACAAACTATTTTACAGAGGATACAAGGGATGGAAACTAATCCAGAAGAGAAACTTCCTAACAGTGAGGACAATTAACCAGTGGAACGGAAGTTGCCTTCAGAAGTTGTGAGTGCTTTATCACTGGAGGTTTGTAAAAAGAGATTGGACAGTCATTTGTCTGGGACGGTATCGGGGTTCCTGCTTGAGCAGGAGGCTGGACTAGAAGACCTCCAAGGTCCCTTCCAACTCTTGTTATTCTCTTATCCTGTCACAGCCTGGTCTACAGAGCTAATAGGGGGCAGGGTACCCAAGACAGCAAGATGGGGGCTACACCGCATTGTAGGGCAGGCTCTTCAAGATAAATACAGACATATATAATATATTAAAAGTAATAGCTAGATATAACAATTAGAGATCGAAAGATGGCGGCATTCATTTACCTTCGTTACCGGTTTGCAAATGTGAGCGCACCTGCCACCTTCGCGCGTGCGCAGGGCCTTCTGTGCATGTGCAGAGTCAAAAACAGGACATGACGACGTCTGGGCAGGTGGGCGGAGCCTCCCGCAGCTGCCGCTACCAGTTTGCCCGAACCGTATAGAACTGGCTGAATACCCCCACTGGATACTATGTACATTCTAATGATACTGTTATTGTTATTAGGATGGGGGACTAAAATGTTGAGCAATTAAATAATGAAGGTTTATGTTTTAATACAAATATGTATAAGATTATTACAATTACATAAATAACAAATATATTAATATTAATATTATATTAGTATTAGAGATAATATAGTATATATAATAATATATCTATAATTATAGATATTAATACTATTACTACTTGCCTTCCAATGAATGATACCCAGATGCCTCAGTGTTCATGTATTGAGACTGATGTGTATTCAAAATAAATAAATAAATAATAAAAAAAGGCGAATACAGACACTAGGGGCAGAGAGCCCTTTGAGGTTTAATCCGGCACAGCCAACATTCGGGGCCAGGAGCCATCCTATAAATGTGCCCCCGCTAATCCTCCTATCCAGAGCCTCCATCCAACAGTTCAATTCTGCTTTTGTTCTCCAAAGCGCTCCGATGTTCAAGGGAAGGTCTCAAGCCACGGATTCCCCCCGAAGGGGGCAAAAAGAAAAAAAAAGAAAAAAGAACTCTCTTCAAACGCATCTCTGAACTTTGATCTATTTTAAATACTTGGCATTACTTTAATGCCGGATTTTCCTTGATGTTTAGTTTAGGAGTTCATCACATTTTCAAGGCATGTCTGATTAACCCAACAGCCGGCGACCGCGTCTTGCACGGTTAACAAGTTCCTTAAATGCAGAGATTACTTAACCGATGTCGCCATGAGGGGATGGGTGAGCAGTTAAATATTCACGGACTTTTTCGTAAGTTGCACGTTTGATTTATTACGCTATCGTGGCCTGCACTGAAGAACGTAGCCAGGGGTATCCCCAACTTCTCATGAGAGACCCCAACTAGCGGCCCCAACATCCAGAATCTGCCTCCTTTCGAAATTGTTTCACTTGCCTTCCTCTCTGGAAAAAAACAGCATTTATTATTTTTGTTTCATTGGATTTTCTTCCTGCCTTTGTAAGTAACTCAGGGCAGGGAACATGACTAATGCTTCTTCCTCCTCCTATTTTCCCTACAACAATCCTGTGAGGTGGGTTGGGCTGAGAGAGAGACTGGTCCAAAGTCACCCAGCTGGCTTTTGTTCCTAAGGCAGGACTAGAACTCACTGTCTCCGGGTGATTGGTCTAAAATCACCTACAGAGCTTTCATGCCTAATGCAGAACTAGAACTCATGGTCTCCTGGTGATTGGTCACCCAGCTGGCTTTTGTTCCTAAGGCGGGACTAGAACTCACAGTCTCCTGGTGATTGGCCTAAAATCACCTACATGGCTTTCATGCCTAATGCAGGACTAGAACTCACGGTCTCCTGGTGATTGGTCCAAAGTCACCCAGACGGCTTTTGTGCCTAAGGTGGGACTAGAATTCGCAATCTGCTGGTTTCCAGCTTCATGCCTGAAACCACTACTACCCCAAACTGGTTCTCGTCTCGAGATTGAGATGGGACTAGATCTCACAGTCTCCTAGTTTGTACGCCAGCACCTTAACCACACCACCAAATTGGCTCTCAAAATAATGATGATAAAAAGAAATCTTTTGTGCATCCTGCAGCAAGCAGTACCAAAATTGAGAGGCACCCTTCGGTAAAAGACACCCAGACGCCTACTCATCCACAGGTATTTCAAGATCTCCCTGAGGCTTAAATGTTTAAATTTCCGAGACTTTTATTACCAGAGAAACGTGTTATTTCTTATGATACAAAAGCTGTTGGGGGAAAAACCAAACCACCCTAACTAAATAAAAGAATCCCATTATCTCCCTCTGGCAATGTCCCATTTTGTTCTTCCGAGATTCTGAGGTTGCAAAAGGAGAAATCAGAAGTGGGGGCAGCCCAGTATTAACGGTGGTTTGCCATCTAGAATTGTTCCTTTTATTTATGAACTCGTTCCATTTTTTTTAATGCTGCCCTCTCCCAAGACTCGGGGTAGGGTACAAAGTCATAAAAATAACCACAAAGCACAACGATCACTCCCTACACATAAAACGGCATAAAAATCCGTAACTCAGGAAACGTCTTGCTAAAGGTCACCCCAGGAAAATGGCTGGGTATTAAATGCCTGTTTAAAAACAAATGGATTTTTTTTTAATCTATCTAGCAGGGCAAGGGTTTTAGGCTATCCCAGGGATGGGCCTGTCTTAGCCTAGCCTTCAAGCGGGAAACAATACCCAAATCTAGGAACTATCAACTCAGACAAACAATCAAAAGAGTAAAAAAAAAAAATAGCCTAATCTAGGAAGCACCAAGAATACTCCCACCAACGCTTTGTATGTAAACAGAGAGTAAACCCTGCTAGCAATGATGATGTTATCTAGCTGGAAAATAAAACACCTGTAAGAAAACTACCAAGCTCAGAGAGCACCAAGGACCCCACAGTCCTCTTCCTCTTCCTCCTCCTCCCTGCAAACTCCACTCCCTGTTACAATGATGAAGTTACCTAGTTGGGTCATGAAATGTCTTTAAGAAAAGCTCAGAGAGCATCAAGGAACCCACAGTTCAACCCTAAGCTATAAATATTCTCTTGATATCTATCATCTATCTATCAATCTATCTATCTATTGTCTCTCTCTCTATCTATCAATCTATCTATCAATCTATCTATCTAACATCTATCTATTGTCTGCTGTCTGTCTATCATCTATCCATCTATCCATCTATCTATCCATCCATCCATCCATCCATCCATCCATCCATCCATCCATCTATCGTCTATCTATTATCTATCTACCCTGTTTCCCCCAAAATAAGACATCCCCTGATAATAAGCCCAATCGGGCTTTTGAGGGAATGGCAATAAGGCCAAGCTCTTATTTCAGGGTTCAGAAAAATATAAGACAGGGTCTTATTTTCAGGGAAACAAGGTATCTGTCTACTATAGTTTCAAGATAATCCTATTCCACTGCTGGAATAGCCCAGACCTTCACCCAATTTAAAATCTATGGAGCCAACTCAAGAAACTTGTTAGTCAGAACTGACCCAGCAATAAACCCAGTTAATAGAAGCCATCATTCAATCTTGGTTTCACATGATAACAGCTGCAGAACTAAAAGACTTGGTTCTCTCCATGGGAAGACGTTGTAAGGCCGTAATTCATGCTAAAGGTGACCCAACTAAGTATTAACTGACATGGTGATCATTTTTGTATATCTCGTTTTTTCTATGGTGATCATTTTTGCATATCTCGTTTTTTCTACATGTTTCACTTTTCTTCTTTATACTGTAACTTCTATTCTAATAGCAAATCCTTCATAAAAGTTATTGCATTACATTCTTGAATAAATTATCTTTCTACTGATATATAATTTGATGGTACTACTCCAAAAAAAAAAAAAAGTGGTGTTATTAGCTAGTTTTAGAAAATACACTTTTCCTGAAAGGTTTCCACAATTTTGGCCACTCCTGTATGTCCAGAAAAGTCTGAGGATTTTTATTCCATTTTTAAAAAGTCACTGATACCGCTCTTTGGCTACGGAAGGGACTCCGAACACTTTTGACATTAAGCAATCGGAGGAAAGAAAAGGATCTTGGAGCGTTCATGCAAGAAGGGTAAGAAAATGTGTAGTTAAATTTATATTGTTTTAAATTGCGTCCTTGTTTTATGTGTATCTACTTTCTGTCCCTCTTTATGTAGCATAAAATTGCAGGTATTATTAACCTGCTGCCATTTGGGCCAAACTCCTCTGGAAAGCAGCATGAAATGCTCCAACAATCTGTTCCCAGCAAGGTGAAAATTCAGCCGCAGATGGGAGATATTTCTGTCTCAAGAGCTTGGAACAAATTTATTACCATTAATGGAAGTTGTCGAGGTTAAAAACATGCCAAAAGACGATGGATCCCCTGGAATGTACATCCCACCTCTTGACCCAGAGATAAAACTCAAAAATCTTAGAACGCTCTGCCCTGGGAGACAAAATGACTGGTTCCAAATGGTTGCAAAGAAAGCTTTTAAATTAAATATAAATAAAGTTTAACTGCCCGGCAGAGCAAACCAGGAGCCAGGATGGAGTTCAAAAGCGCTGCAAATTTATTCCATGCAACCTACGCGCAAGAATCCGATCTACTAACACCCGTAACTTTTGAAAGCAAGCCCTTCCACGGATTAATTTTTCTCACTGTCAGGAAATTCCTCCATAGTTCTAGGCTGCTTCTCTCCTTGATTAGTTTCCATCCATTGTTTCTTGTCCTGCCCTCAGGTCCTTTGGAGAATAGCTTGACTCCCTCTTCCTTGTGGCAGCCCCTGAGATATTGGAAGACTGCTATCATGTCTCCCCTAGTCCTTCCTTTCATTAAACTAGACATACCCAGTTCCTGCAACTGTTCTTCATATGTCTATGGAGATTCTCAGTCATCCAGATCACAGTTCTCCCAAAGGTGCTTTTTTTCAAGAGGCAACTGGACTTTCTGTTGTTTTTTTCTTTAAAGACGTTTTGCTTCTCATCCAAGAAGCTTCTTCAGCTCTGACCGAATGGTGAGGAATGGAAGGATTTATACTCCTTGCAGACAGCTGGTCCTTTGCATTCTTTTAGAGGGTCATTGAGGTCTTTTTCGTGGATGCTTTTGATCAAGTGGGATCCATTCTATGACTGCCTTGGTCCACCTGCCCTCAGTTCTTCTTGCTAGGTGACCAGCCTGTTTCCATTTCAATTCTTTCACTCTTTTGATGGTATCGTATACTTTCATTGCTTGTACATATACTATAAAGTGTAGATTTTATATCTATATATATCTATATTATCTATCCTCTATATTGATCATCTATCTACCTATCCATCTATCTATCCATCTATCTATATTGATCATCTATCTATCATCTATGTATCTATCATCTATCTCTATCATCTATCTATCATCTTTCTTTCTTTCTATCTATATCTATCTATCATCTATGTATCTATCATCTATCATCTTTCTATCTCTATCTATCTCTCTATCTCTCTATCTTTCTTTCAATCTATCTCTCCATCTATCTATCTATCTAATCAATACTTTATATGTAGAAGAAACGACATCAAGAGAGTAAAAGAATCCGCTGGCTAGATATCCCTTGCTGAGAATAAAATTTCAGGCGAACGTGTTCTCTGGACAATTGGACTTTTTAAATGTTTGGAAACGACATCTTTATACAAGCGAATGCCGGCGGAGGCAAATAAGCTGGGAAAAACCTCTTGGAGCTGCCCTATAATGCATCCTTAAAAAAAAAAAAGCTTTGCAGAATAGCCTGTTCAAAAGCACAGCTGGCCACAATAAACCTGGTTTCCTTTTTCCTTTGCGCGTAATTTACTGCCCTCCTGACCTACATAAACATCTACCGCTTTGGCAGTCTGAATGCCTGTTCAGAGGCACTGGTGCCGGTTTTAAATACTGCATGTGTGAAAGGTTTTAAAAGCAGGTCCTTTGGAAGTGGAAAACATTATATTTCCATCGGCTGCAGCAGCTTCGGCCCCAGGGAAGTTGTGATCTTGAGGATTGTGGGGAGAGTTCTGGTTTTTGTTTCGAAGGAGGAAGCCAGCGGGCTGGAATTTCCCTTTTTTTTTTTAAACAGGAATGACTCAATTAAAACTTCCTAAGATGGATCTATTTGGTTGATCCCAACAACTGCGCCATTGTTCAAATTGTGTTGTGTGTGCTGGCAGCAGATTGTGTAATTGCGGGGTCCTCGGTGCGCTCGGCTGGGTTTCCTGCAGACGTCTCCCAACCCAACTAGGTAACATCATCAATGCTAGAAGGGAGCAGGGGTTTCTTCTTTGTTCGTACGTTAGTGGCTTGGCCGGTCAGTGTTGTTGGGGAATGGTCTTGGTAGTTCCTTTATTAGGCTGTGGTTAATCGTTAGATTATGAGATTTATATTCCTTGCAATCCTCTGGTCATTAGTACTCTCTCTGAGAGTCATTGAGGCCACTTGGAGGTTCATCTGTGCCCTCAGGGGGGGTCACCTCAACAGTGCAAACAGGTGTGGCGCCTTCTTGGAACCTGCTGAAAGACACTGTGTTGTTCAGGTGAGCCTTAGGGCACAGGTAAACCTCCAAGTGGCCTCAACGACTCTCAGAAAGAGTGCTAACGACCAGAGGACTGCAAGGAGTATAAATCCTTCCTTTCCCCATCATCCAGTCAGAGCTGAAGAAGCTTCTTGGATGAGAAGCAAAACGTCTTCAAAGAAAAAAACCAGAAAGTCCAGTTCCCTCTTAAAAAAGCACCTTTGGGACAACCATGACCTGGATAACTGAGAATCTCCACAGATGTTCTTCATATGTTTCATTTAAAAACACATAACAGCTGACCTTCGTTTGCAAATGCTCAATGAACTTCTGGTCATTCAAATATTCCGGTTAGCATTAAGAGATAAACCAGCATGAGTAGCTCAGCCAGTTTATCACCGAGCCTTCATCCGCGCCCAAATGTGCATTTATTCACTTCCTATCCCAAGACCCACAACCCACTTACGGCCCTAGATTAACACACTCCGCTAAGAAATAACACAGCATGTTTCGGGTTTGGCTCAGTAAGTCACGCAAGACGCAGCCGTCGCAAGGGGGTAAAATCGCGATTTATGGCTTAGTAACAAACCCAACCACTTAAGGGCTGTGATTTAACACACCGCAAATAAAGCAAACTCAGCCTTGGCAGGAAAGCAGGAAGCCAGTCAGTCGATCCTACCATTGTGCGCCACATTCTCGTTGAGGGAAGTAACCCCCCTCCTAGAAGAATGAAAATATTTTGAGATATATTTATTAAAAAGGCAGCCTATTATATTTCCCCTAAAAGAGAAAGAGAAATCTTAAGGGAGACAGAGACTCAGAGCCCCAGCTCCCTGCCCCCAGCAGATATTTGGTGCCCATTGAGAAGGACTGGGCCAGCCTAGCTACAAGACAAAAGACCTTCAGCTCCAGCGTGATGGGATTAAGACATGAGCCCCCAAACACATAATAGGATTATCTAGCAGCAGGGCTCACTGCATTACAAAATCGCCTAAGGACATTGCATCAGAGACCAAACTTCAACCAAACGTATCTCAGACAAACATGACCCCATATGGTTCCATGGGATTCTGACAACAGCCAATAGAATACATGTTCTTGCACAGGAACAGGAAGCTCAACTTCAAAGTCCAAGAGAAGGTATAAAGAAAACCCCACTCTCATGTGTTCAGCTGTACCAGAGAACCATGTGCTTGGTGGTTCTGCTTTGCCATTAAGCCATCTTTCCAATCAGCCTCCACGTTTCCAGTGTCTTTCTCCCCCCTTGGAATTGAACCAGATGGATATTTCTTCCAACACCATGGTTTCATTTTTAAAATTGGGGAGGAGGGTAGATCCCTTCCCCTTTTGGCGGAAGGCTTCAAGCGAGCCCTCGCACAGCATTTACCAAGTCTTAAACACCAGCTTCTCCCCCTTATTCCGGTCTGCAAGTCCTGCTATGTTGCCTCACGACAGATAGTCCTCAACTTACAGCCACAATTGAACCCAACATTCCTGTTTGCTGAACAAGACAGTTGTTGGACGAGTTACGCCCCATTTGATGGACTTTCTGGCCAACACTGATAAGGGAATCAGTGTTTTGCCCCAGCTACAGATCCCAAAGAACACAGCACAAAGTTTCTACAAAACTTAATTTACTAAAATAACTCAGTCTTTTTCAAAACAAAGGCTGTTAATAAACTTTCTTAACAGCCTACAAGAAACCAAAGATAAAAGTAATCACAATCTTACAAAGATTGGCAGAAAGCCCAGAAGCAATTTTGCAGAGAATCCAGACGCAAAGGAGAGTGAACTAAAGTTGTTCCCTACAAATTGCTTCAGTCGGTGTTCCTCCTTAAATAGGCTAAGGAGTGGCCAATTAGCTCCAAGCCTTACTCTCGAGGAGACCTCCTCCTGAGGAGCCACTCCTGCCTTTTGGCAGCTCTGTGCGCCCGTGCATCGAGAAGAGGCTCCTCCACTTCATTCTCTTCACTTATGAGAGCTTCTGGAGGTTCTGAAGGCTCTGGCTGAATCCCCGCCTCTGGCACCACATCTTCTCCAGCCTCCTCACTGTCTGACTTGAGTGCCAGCTGCACAGGCTGCTGGCGCAGCACCACACCAGCCTCCTCACTGTCAGAATCAGCTACAATCCGCACAGGCCGCTGACGGGCCACAACAATCAAAACAGCTGTTAAGTTAGCAACACGGTTGTTCAGTAAACCCGTCTTCCCCAATGGCTTGGCTAGTCAGAAAGGGTGATCACGTCACACACACCCCGGAACGCTGCAACCGACATAAATACGAGTCAGCTGCTAATTTGGATCACCTGTCCATAGTTACGACACGGGCTAGATTACAGCCTTCAGGACATCCTAGTGCTGATGTTGCCATGCAGGAAACGAACATCTGAAGCTGCGAAGGCAGCCTCACTGCAGGGACGCTGAACGTCACAAACAGGAAAACACTGAAAGAGGGAATGAATCGACTGCAGTCGCCAACTTAAGCATCGGCAAATAGAGACGGACTGGAATCAGGACGTTTTCACCCAGCACCGGTTACTGCCCAGGATGTGAGAAACTACAACGAAATTGTGTGGTTCTCATACAGGTCGTTGGCAACGAACAACCATTTGTTTAGTGACTGTTGGAAGTGACAAGTGCACTGGAAAAAGCAACTGATGAGCATTTTTCACACTTAAGATTGTTGCATCTCCTCCAGGGTCATGTGATCAAAATTTGGATGCTTGGCCACTGACTCATATTTATGACGGTCGAGGTGTCCCTGGATCATGTGATCCCCTTTTGCGACTTTTTGATGAGCAAAGTCAAGGGGGGAGAGCCGAATTCGCTTAACAACCGTGTTACTAGCGTAACAACTGCAGGGATTGACTTCGCAAGTGTGGCGAGAGAGGTCATAAAATAGGGAAAAACTCATTTAACAACTGCCTTGCTGGCAAGGGAAATTTTGGGCTCAATCGTAGTCATAAAGCGAGGACTACCTGTTATACAAATTCAATACACACTTCAGATGGACGAAGGCTTAGCTTTTCTAAAAAAAAAAAACCTATTTGGTTGGGTAACAAGAAACGAGATCAGCTGCAGCCAGGATGAAAGCTACCAACTGCCAACTCCTGCATCCAGCCTCTTCCGAACGTCCACTGGACGGCTAGCCAGGTCAACTCAGCAGTTCAAAAGAGATGTAGACTTCAGAAATGTTGCATTTCAGCTTTGAGATGAAACCAGGGAGGAGAAAAAAGGAAAGGAAGGGAGGAAGAAAGAAGATAAAGGGAGGGACGGAGGGGAAAAAGGAAAGAGGGAGATAAAAAGAGGGCGGGAGAGAGGGAGAAAAAGGAAAGGAAAGGAAAGGAAAGGAAGGAAGGAAGGAAGGAAGGAAGGAAGGAAGGAAGGAAGGAAGGAAAGGTAGGAAGGAGGGAGGGA
>WNWU01007342.1:0-15922 GCA_012654045.1 Ptyas mucosa | reverse complement strand
ATCTTTATCTTTATCTTTATCTTTATCTTTATCTTTATCTTTATCTTGGCTTTATATACCGCCCTACTCCTGAAGGACTCAGGGCGGTGAACAGCCAAAAGATAAAACACACAAAATACAAAATTTAAAAGACAACATAAAAACACATTAAATAATTTGGCCCAAACAAATTAAAACACTCCTATTGTTTTAAAAGAAATTTAAAATTAACAATTAAAAGGAAATTAGGCCAGGCCATCCTGTTGAAATAAAAAGGACTTGAGGGCATGGCGGAAAGTGCGTAAATCTGGGATCCTCCGTATCTCCGGGGGAAGCTCATTCCAGATGGCAGGTGCCCCCACAGAGAAGGCTCTCCCCCTGGGGGCTGCCAGTCGACACTGTTTGACTGATGGCACCCTGAGGACCCCCTCTCTATGTGAGTGTACTGGCCGGTGATAGGCTCCTGGTGGCAGAAGGCGGTCTCGTAAGCAAAATTAGCACTAATAAAAATGGGCAAAGCCCCTCAAATGTGATACATTACTAACAGTGCAGGGGTCTCCCCACATCTGAAAATGAAGTATATTATTTGCTGGATCTATATTAATTTCTTCTGAGAAAATAAGTCAGCCAAATAGTCCGATTCAGGTATAATAACTTTACAGTTCTCTAGTTTAAAACAGAGGGTATCGTCATAAATGCATAGAAGGTTTGACCCAAATTTTTTTTAACGTAGAGATGAGCTCAGGATCTTTTCAGAGTAAATAAGCAACTCATCCAAATAAACAATCTCCCAAAAAGGCATCCAAAATATCAAGAAAACATTCATAAACCACATGAAGACTAAGGGGATTAATCTGAATGGCATTACCATGTATTAAAACTTCCTATAATAAATATCAAACTTCCCCATAATAAATATCAAAGGCAGTCAAATATTCATGTCCCTCTTTCATGCAAATAAGATTGCAAGCTCCTTTGAGAGCCAATTTTGGTAAGAATGCCTACCTTCTGCAGGCATCTCGAGGGGGAAGAAATGAAGGGAAAGGAAAATGATCCATAATGATTACAGAGTTCAAGAGCCACGGAGCTAACCTTATAAAAAAGAAAGTTAGAAGCACTAACAGATGAAGAAAAAAAAAGAGGAAAGGATAAAGTCTATGTGAATATTGTCACTGATGACTTCTTTTAACTAAGTCAACTGTCTATGACATCCTATAGTTTTCAGAAAGCAGAGACATCACCCTGCCAACAAAAGTACGTATAGTCAAGGCTATGGTTTTCCCAGTTACAATAGATAGCTGTGAAAGTTGGACCTCAAGAAAGGCTGAGCGCCAAAGAATTGAGGCCTTTGAACTCTGATGCTGGAGAAGACTCCTGCGAGTCCCTTGGACTGCAAGGCGATCAAACCGGTCAGTCCTAGAGGAGATCAACCCTGACTGCTCTTTAGAAGGCCAGATCCTGAAGAGGAAACTCAAATACTTTGGCCACCTGATGAGAAGGAAGGACTCACTGGAGAAGAGCCTCATGCTGGGAACGATTGAGGGCAAAAGAAGAAGGGGACGGTAGAGAACGAGGTGGCTGGATGAAGTCCCTGAAGCAGTCGGCGTGAGCTTAAATGGACTCCAGAGGATGATAGAGGACAGGAAGGCCTGGAGGAATGTTGTCTATGGGGTCACGATGGGTCGGACACGACTTCACAACTAACAACAACAGCATAGTTTTCTTTTATAGACAACCAGTTTATGGAACACTATTGATACCAATAGAAGAAAATTGCAGTTTAGGATTGAACTATGGAGTCCTTGGTGCTCTCTGAGCTTTTCCTACAGATGTTTCATCACCAAACTAGGTAACATTATCAGTGCTAGAAGGGAGGGGGATTGGAAGAGGAGGACTGTGAAGTCTTTGCGATTTCTCCTTATTTTTAGGTTGAATCTCTCCTTGATTCGTTTCCATCCATTATTCCTTGTCTGGCCTTCAGGTGCCTTGGAAAATAGCTTGACCCCCTCCTCTCTGTGGCAGCCCCTCAAATATTCTCTGAGCATGGTGGTTTTCTTGCAAACATTTCATCACCAAAGTAGGTAACATGCTAGAAGGGAGCGGAGTTCGCAGAAGAGAAGGAGGAAAAAGAGGGGGACTGCGAGGTCCTTGGTGCGCTCTGAGCTTGGTGGTTTTCTTGGAGACATTTCATCGCCAAGCTAGATAACATCATCAATGCTACTAATGATGTTACCTAGTTTGGGTAATGAAATGTCTTCAAGAAAACAACCCAGCTCAAAAAGAAGCAAGGGCCCCCTGGTTCCAATCCTGAGCTACAAATATTTTCCTTTATCGATAAATAATATGCTCTGAAATACATTCAGCAGCATTGAGAATTGGTCCTCATCTTTTTGAACTGTTGAATGATTCTTTTAGGGCATTCGGGATGGGCTTCTAAATCCTGGTCTTTATGAACCAGGATGAGTTTCCTTCCAGCGGTGGGTTCCTCCCGGTTTGGCGTGGTTCTCCCGAGCCAGTAGCGGTGATGATATGATGTCACCGAACCGGTTCTGCCCCCCCCGCCCACCACCCCCTGCATTAGTCTTACCTTTTATTTGGCCCCACCCCCAATCTATTGCTGCCTTCTGAGTCCCAGCTGATGGCTAGAGGGAAAAAAACCATTTAAACTCCTGCCACAGGGCTTCAAAGGGCCGCCATACAGCTGATCAGTGTTAAAAGAAAACAAATGAGTAGACCGGTGCCTGCAAAAATACATGAGTAGATCAGTGCCTGCAAAAATACATGAGTAGATCAGTGCCTGCAAAAATAAATGGGTAGACTAGTGCCTGCAAAAAATAAATTGGTAGATCGGTACAGCTCTGCAAGCAGTTAAAAGCCTGGTGGACCAGTACCTCTGCTAAATCCTAAATAATTGTCACATGACCATCAAGCCATGCCCACAAAATAAGTCACGCCCACAGAACCGGTAGTAAAAAATTTTAGAACCTACCTGTTTCCTTCCTTGTTTCACTTTATAACAGCTGCAGAACTAAAAGACTTGGTTCACTCCATGGGGAGATGTTGTAAGGCCGTAATTCATGCTAAAGGTAGTATTAAGTGATGTGGTGATAATTTTTGTACATCTCGTTTTTTCTATGGTGATCATTTTTTGTATATCTTGTTTTTTCTACGTGTTTCATTTTTCTTCTTTATACTGTACTGCTATTCTAATAGCAAATCCTTCCTAAAAGTTATTGCATGACATTCTTGATTAAATTATCTTTCCGTTGATATATAATTTTACGGTACTACTCCCCCCCCAAAAAAGTGATGTTATTAGCTAGTTTTAGAAAATACACTTTTCCCAAAAGGTTTCCACAATTTTGGCCACTGCTGTAATTTTATTTGCTTAAGTAGTTTTATATTTTGGACCCAGTATTTTATTTATGAATATCTTATTTATAAGGTGCAGTCTTTGTTATGCATAATTAATCTGATGAAGAACTAAAAGATAATAGCAGCATTTGTAGCTTGACTGCAGAGCAGTTCCGACTAATAATAGCTTCACACATCAGAATACAATTTAGACTTTCGAATATCCAGGGAAACTATTACGTTGGCTTCTGACAGTGAATTATTAAGAATAATTTTGGAATATCAGCTAATAAGTAGCGGAAATCCTGCCATTACTGGTGACAATGAGTTTAAAAGGAAGAGAAGTAGAAAGTGCCTCGTTTATGAAAATTGGTGCTCTGAACCATTTAGGCAGAAATCAATTGAGGCAGGTTAGTAAATCAGCTCGGCTATTTTGATTGCATAACGTCAAGAATAGTGTATAAAAATACAAGAGAGAGTTAGAGCAATCATATGTTCATTATTTATGAAATGATTTCTCTACCTGCCTTCTGACTAAATGATTTTCAAGGCACACAATTGGGGACACATATCTGTATACCCAAATATATACAACAACATAGGTAAAGGTAAAAATGTTGCCCTCCCACGTATGTGCTAATTGTTCCTGACTCTAGGGGGCGATGCTCATCTCCGTTTCAAAGCTGAAGAGCCAGCGCTGTCCAAAGACGTCTCCGCGGTCATGTGGCTGGCATGACTCAACGCAAAAGGTGCACAGAATGCTGTTACCTTCCCACCAAAGATGGTCCCTATTTTTTTACTTGCATTTTTTTAACGTGCTTTCGAACTGCTAGGTTGGCAGAAGCTGGGAGAAGGAACGGGAGCTCACCCCGTTACGCGGCACTAGGGATTCGAACCGCTGAACTGCCGACCTTTCAATCGACAAGCTCAGCGTCTTAGCCACTGAGCCACTGCATCCCTTATACAACAACGTACTACTAATCAAAATCCCTCTGATCAGATTCATAGTGTTATGTCCTTATAAGGACATCCGGCCGGGGATTGGTTAATCCTCCGGGCGGGAAAGTTAAACCGCTGTCATTGGACGGCTGGTCTGCCGGAGCGCTATAAAAAGGGCTCCGGCAGCACAGCCGTTCGTCTGTTCTGACTTAGTTAAGAGCTGAATAAAACTTGTTGAACAGACCCCGCTGGTCTTGTCTTCTTTCCTGCGCCTGATCTAACACTGGCGACGAAGGACTTGAAAAGAACCGCCACGCGGAGCTAAGTCACTCATCGAGAATTCCTCACTGAGCTGAAGTCACTGAAGATGGAGACGTCACAAGCCGCGATGGCTCCGATCTCCAAATTCGACCCCAGAGTGGAGAAATGGACCTCCTATCTGGTTCGTTTCCGCCAGTTTCTGCGGGGAAACAACTATCAAGACCTCTCCGATGAACGGAAACGAGCCCTGTTCCTGGCGCATTGCGGCTCCGAGGTGCTGGAGATGGCCATCGACCTCGTGTCCCCAAGGAACATCGAGGAGATGTCTTGGGCCGATTTGCAAGATGTGCTGAAGGAGCACTACGCTCCCACTGGAACTCCCATTGCCAACAGATTCACCTTTCAACAAAGGAATCAGTTGGAAGGGGAGCCCATCAAGGACTTTGTGGCAGCTCTGCGGCAACTCGCGTCAAATTGCGAGTTTGACAACGTGGAGAACGCCATCAGAGACCGCATTGTCTTCGGCATGAGGGACATTGGACTGCAACGTAAGTTCCTCAGCCGAAAGAAAATCGCGTTGAAAGACGTCGTTGAGGAGGCAATCGCAGCCGAAATCTCTGAAAAGGCAGCTGCCGCCATGAGTAGGGCTAAAGGGGTGCACAAATTGCAACGCCACCCCAAGAGCTCGTCTGAAGAGTCGTCTGCCAGCTCCTGCTCCGACGACGAAATGGCCGTTCACAAGGTTTCCCGCCAAAACCGTCGCGAGCGCAACCAAGATGGCGCCCGGATCGAGCCCTGCGGCAGCTGCAAAGGAAGCCATGCCAGGGCCAAGTGCCGTTGGAGAGACGCTATCTGCCGGCGCTGCAACAAGCGAGGGCACATCGCTGAAGCCTGCAGGGCCGAAGCACCTACCCCGGGCCCGTTTCCCCCCGGCTGGGGCGAGAAACGGCAAGACAACCAGAGACCATCCAAACGGTCCTCTGCCAGGTCTCAGCAACGAGGCGGCGGCTACGCGGCAGCCAGAACTGATCAGCTGTCCTCCGGCATCCACACCATTGACGATGCGGCCGCAAAGTTCCATGCCACCGTAATCGTGGAGGGAACACCCTGTTCTATGGAGGTTGATTCGGGATCGAACTACTCCATCATGGACTGGCACCAGTTAAAGCGTCTGAAACCGGGCATCTCGAAGAGAGACCTCAAGCCCCTACGGGCCCGTCTTGTCGATTTCGGCGGCAACCCTGTTGAGATCCTGGGGAGGACTTCGCTCCGGGTCACCTACCACGATTTCCAGGGCGTCCTACCCATCACTGTCGTGGGGCGAAACCGCCCGAGCCTGCTGGGGATGGAGTGGTTCGAGCCATTGGGGCTGTCTATCAGCGGGATCCACCAAATTCGTAGGGACGAACTCGACGCCATCATCGAAGAGTTCAAGGAAGTCTTCGATGGTAAGCTGGGGAGATTTGTGGGGAAACCCATTTCCTTCAATTTGGACAAAAATGTCACCCCAATTAGGCTTAAGCCCCGCAGGGTTCCGTTCGCCCTGAGGCCCAAGGTCGACGCCCAGATAGATAAGCTTGTCGCCCAGGGGGTCCTGGAACCGATCGATCATGCTGCATGGGAGACCCCCATTGTGACCCCGATGAAGCATGATGGGTCTGTGCGCATCTGCGCCGACTATAAGTGTTCGATAAATAAGGCCCTCCAGCAGAGCGCATATCCGGTCCCAGTGGTGCAACATCTGCTGCACTCACTTGGGAGCGGATCAATATTCGCAAAATTGGACCTGGCCCAAGCTTACCAGCAATTGCCAGTGGATGAAAAGACTGCGGAGGCACAAACCATTGTCACCCACAGAGGGGCCTTTAAATGCACGCGCCTCCAATTTGGGGTCAGCGCAGCCCCAGGTATTTTTCAATCATTTATGGAACGCCTTCTTCAAGGCATTCCAGGGGCGGTCCCTTACTTCGATGATGTCTTGATCTCCGGCCACTCCAAAACCCAACTACTTGAGCGACTGCGCATGGTTTTACAGCGCTTCAAGGAGAAGGGTTTGAGAGTCAGGAGGGACAAGTGCATCATCGGGGTCCAGGAAGTCGAGTTCCTGGGTTATCTCATTGATAAGAACGGCATTCACCCCACTAAATCTAAGGTTAGGGCTATCCATGAAGCTCCAGCCCCCCAAAACAAGACGGAGCTTCAGGCGTTTCTGGGACTACTGAATTTTTACAGTGTTTTCCTGAAACAGAAAGCCTCCGTGGCTGAACCGCTCCATCGCTTGCTGGGGAAGGTGGTTTCCTGGAGGTGGGGGAAGGAAGAGGAAGCAGCATTCAGAGCTGTCAAGAACCTGCTCTCTTCCGAGAGTGTCCTCATCCAATACCACGAGACACTCCCCCTGCTATTGACTTGCGACGCATCCCCCTACGGCATCGGAGCAGTCCTCAGTCATCAATTCCCAGACGGGAAGGAAGCACCCATCGCCTATTTCTCGAAGACGCTGTCCAGCGCCGAGAGAAATTACAGCCAGCTGGACAAAGAGGCCCTGGCCATCGTTGCTGGCGTCAAGCGCTTCCATGAGTACTTATATGGACGGAGATTCACGGTCATCACAGACCACAAGCCCCTGCTGGGCCTTCTGTCTGGAAGCAAGCCCACGCCTAACTATTCATCGCCCAGGATGACACGCTGGGCAATTTTTTTGGCCGGGTACTCTTACGAACTTTGCCACAGGCCGGGCAGCAACATCAGCAACGCTGACGCCTTGAGCAGATGCCCGTCAAAAGACTTAGTGGAGGACCCTGCCCCCACCCTGGGACTGCATCATATCGATGGCGACCTGGCTTGCCCAGTCACTTCCGCAGACGTCGCGGCACTAACCCAGAAAGACCGGACTTTGAGACAGGTGATGTCTTGGGTGCTGCGCGGCTGGCCTGCGGGACCGTTGACCGACGACTTCAAGCCGTTTGCAAAGAGGCAGCAGGAACTGTCAACCATGAAGGGCTGCCTGCTGTGGGGTGACAGGGTCGTGGTTCCCCAGGCTTTGCGCCTAAAGACTTTGGAAACCTTGCACAAGGGGCACCCTGGCATCGTACGCATGAAGGGACTGGCACGGAGCTACGTCTGGTGGCCATCACTGGACAAGGACATTGAGGACTGGGTCTCCAGATGTGATCCGTGCCAAGAAGTCCGCCCCGCCCCTCCGCAAACGCCTATTGCGGAATGGAAAACACCGAGCAACCCGTGGGCGCGAATACACATAGACTTTGCGGGCCCGATGCAAGGGAAGTTCCTGCTGATAGTGGTGGACGCATTTTCCAAGTGGCTTGAGGTCATTCCCCTGGCATCCATCACTACTGAAGTCACCATTAGAGCCCTCCGGCGACTATTTGCTACCCACGGGCTGCCGGACGTCCTTGTTTCCGACAACGGCCCGCAGCTGACCTCGAAACCAATGGAGGAGTTCCTGGCCAGTTTGGGCATTCGCCATGCCCTCTCTGCCCCCTACAGACCGGCTGGCAACGGACAAGCTGAGAGGATGGTGAGGTTCACTAAAGAGGCCCTTGCCAGGATGGGACCGGGCGATTGGCAAGAGAAGATCGACAACTTCCTCTTGATACAACATATTACGCCGCATGCCACCACTAGGAAGAGCCCGGCCGAATTGCTGATGGGCAGGAAGCTGAGGTCACCCCTGGACCGACTTCACCCCCTGTACCACTCCGAGGTCACCGCAACCGCGAGCCGCCCCCTCCGAGCCTTCTCTGCAGGAGATCCGGTTTTCGCGCTTAATTTCCACGGCCTGCCGAAATGGCTAAAGGGGAGAATCGAGAGCACAACCGGCCCGAAGTCCTACACTGTGGAACTGCAAGATGGAGTGGTCTGTAGACGTCACATCGACCAACTCCGGAAGCGGTGGGAAGGGGATGGCGAAAACCACCCTGACGAGGTAGGACAACAACACCCCTACAAGGCAGGACAAAACCACCCCGACGAGGTAGGACAACAACACCCCTGCATGGCTGGACAAAACCTCCCCGTCGAGGTAGGGCAACACCACCCTGGCAGGGCAGGACAACACCAACCCTTTGAGGTAGCCCTGCAACACCCAGACGAGGAAGGACCGTACCACCCCGACATGACCGGCCAGCCAGCAGACCAGCTACCGTACTGCAACTGCCGAGTAGACAGGGGACTCCACGGCAACAGAAACTCACGCCTCCCCGGCAAGGCAGCCCAACGCCACCCCGACGGCAAGGAACTCCAGGGAACGCCAGTAGACCGGGACATGCCCAACCGAGAGGGCCAACAACAACCCGGTGAGGGAGGCCTGCGACACCCCTGCATGCAGGAACTGAAACGCCCGCTTGAAGTCTTCCGTCCAGCTGACCCCCGTCCCAAGCAACAACGACCCGACCAGGTCGACCTGCACCACCCAGACAGGGTCGACCATCACAAGAATCAACAAAACGGACAATTTGCAAATAATAAAAATAAACCAAGGGACTTACCGGCCTACGACGATCGGCACCCAGGCCAGGGAAGAGACCAACCGGACCAGCAGATGTATTCCACCAGCGGGTCGGGAGGCGGCACACCGGAGCCGGTACCTGCAACGACCACTTCGCAGCCCAGCAGCAAGGCCGGAGGCGCACGGACAGGACCGGCACCTTCAACGACCCAGCGGCAGGCATCCCGAGGGCGAGGGTCGGAGGACACCGGAGCGGCCACCTTCCAGACGGACGACGGAGAACAGAATGAACTGCGCAGGTCGAGCAGGGCTTCCAGACGTCCCGCCTACCTGCGTGACTACGTTTGTTGATTGACACGAGCTGAACCATGTTTCATCTAGGGGGGGAGGAGTGTTATGTCCTTATAAGGACATCCGGCCGGGGATTGGTTAATCCTCCGGGCGGGAAAGTTAAACCGCTGTCATTGGACGGCTGGTCTGCCGGAGCGCTATAAAAAGGGCTCCGGCAGCACAGCCGTTCGTCTGTTCTGACTTAGTTAAGAGCTGAATAAAACTTGTTGAACAGACCCCGCTGGTCTTGTCTTCTTTCCTGCGCCTGATCTAACACATAGCATTTCACCCAGGTAGGTAATCAGCTAGCTGGCTACTAACTGGGAGAAAAAATAGAGAATTAGTAAACTGTTTGAAGAAGGTCTGACTTTGGTCGATGAAAACCACAGTTTCCCTTCTTATCACAAAACTCTTTTGAAAATAAGTGTGAGAACTTGCTGAAAAAAATATGAGCCTGCCAAATTTGCTAATTAATTGAGAGATAAAAAGTTATCTTTTAATTAAAGACAAATGCAATAAGTAACTTTTTTGCAATACAAGAAAAAGTACCAACAGAGTAGAGAGCTGAGTGTTTACTGGCCAGATGCCCTTCCTGTCACCATTGCAGAGTTTTGTTCGGCAGATATATTCCCAGTGTGCCCAGAGAGAGAAATATTTGCCTCTACCTAGGATCAAACTCACAGCCTCCTAATTGTGAGGTGAGAACTCCACCTCTAGGCCACCACACCACACCACTACACACACTCAATATTCCACACCTTAAGTATTAGATACGTTCGTCATCTTGAGTTACTTATAAAAATAATAAAGGTGAGTTATAAATAAAGCAGATAAAAGAACAATCTCGGTAAATCAGATTCTTATTATTAGATACGTCCTATCATAGTAGAGCATGGCAAAATTTTGATATTTTTTTTAAAAAGTCCTTTCCCCAAAGACCTTAAGCATTAAGGAAGGAACCAAATACAATTGGAGACGATGAACTGTATTTTGAAAAGTGAACCACGGTAGAGAAAATATAATTCTGTCATCTCTAAATAAAACCTCCCATGGTTAAAAGAACAGAAGCTTACTGTATAACCTTCTTGAGATTAATGGGGTCCTTTTTGCACTGATGATGTTACCTAGCTGGGTAATGAAACGTCTGCAAGAAAACCACCAAGCTACAAATATTCTCCTTTATTGGTCCTTTTGTTTTGTTTATTTGTTTACAAATTCGCGGGACGTGAATATTTGAATATGATCTTTAGCTTCATATTTTCTCAGGAACAGCCATACCAATTAGGGAGGTAAGGTCTTGATGTAAAAACATCTTCTTGAATACATCTTAGAAAGCCTTTAAAATGTTTTCATTGTTACCTCTCTAAAATTTGTTTTTAACCCGCATGTTGTTTTTAAAAGCCACTTCAAATAAACATTCTCTTTATTTATTTATTTATTTTAAAAAGTGAAGAGTTATTTTTAAAAGGGAAATATACATAATGTTTTATTTATAAATAATGCCTGGTGATTTTTTTCCCCCTCCCAAAGAAAATAAAACAGTCGTATATTCTTTGTAGTATTTCTCCATATTCCGGTTATCGAAGCATAATTTAAAGAGGCAGAGAGAATAACAATGTGAAGAATTCAGCTAAGCCTTCTAAAATTTATCGTGAGACATAACAAACAATTCAGAAAAACAAACTTTTCTTCCTGAGTATAATTTAGGGGGAGGAAAGCTATAACTGCTTGAAATACTTTTGTTGGTTTTTTTTTAGCAAAATAGGATGACATTTTCAGCTGAAGGATGAAAGGATGAAATGTGCCAAATCTCTTTGCAATTTGTGAAAGATTTTTTGGTGATGTAACTTTTAACACCTGTTTTTGATGTTTTAAGATAGAACATTATGATTATTATTTTTTTCTGTTGCAGGAGTAGCTTCTATGCAAGAAACACGAGGACTAAGTTTCAGAGTTAGTTTGAAGTAAAAGACTGCATTCAAGGAATATATTTTTCTGGAGTTTATTGGACTTTTTTTTTTTTAAAACCCTCTTAAACGAATGCAGTAACAACGCAAAAATAAAAAGCTCAAGTCACAAGGAAGAAAAATAGCTATCATCTTGATAAGGACATCTTGTTCTACATTTGGGATCAAATACATTCCATATATAGAAAAAGCTTTACAAAAAAAAAATTAAAAAAAAATAAAAAGTCCTTAAACTTGTTTTTAAAACTTTCTTTTATTAAGGACTGGCTGGATACCCATGCTTCGCTAGATGTTGTGATCCAGGCCCACATAGTTAATATTAAATGCAAAACACTTCCAGAAAAACCTGATTTTATTAAAACAGCTGAGAATTAACTCATTCTCAGCGTATTCCAAATTAAATGAAAGCAAAGTCCTCAAAACACCTTCAGTTTATCTCTGACCTTGGGATAATTTTTTTCCCCCCTTGGCAGCCCCTGTTTCTGAATAATTATTTGGATTTCACGGTATTTGAAGTTATTTCTTGGGCAGTTGTCATGCCCCAGCATATAATTTTTATATACTGATGTTGCTCTTTAGTCCCATCTAGTGGCCAGAGAGACAAAATACCAAGTATATAGTTTGAAGCTGACCCAACCCATTTTACCCATCAGCCCGCACTCACAAACCAAGTGCACACTTGGTAGCCAGACTCCATTTCCTTTAGCCTTGGAGAAGGCAGAAGCACAAACAAGAACCCATCTTAATCTGTGGCACATGGTCATCCAAGGACAAACCCACATCTCCCACACACAGAGCACCGCTGCTGAGATTTAAATTGCTTGTATTTATTAATTGTTATGTTCAGCAGTAACTCAATACTGTCTATCTTGTATTTGGTTCTTGTTGTGTGTATCCCTATTTTCCCCAGTTTCACCCTATCCTGTTCGTTCAATAAACCATCCAGATCTATGCAGTCTCTCTGTTTTATTGGAGGATAGGTGGGTTTAGCTCAGTGGTGGGATTCAGCTGGTTCGGGCCAATTTGGGCGAACTGGTAGTTAAATTGCTGGGTGGCTCCACCCCAACCCTTCCAGGAGTCCCCACGTGCCCCATTTTGGCTCCCAGGCAAGTACAGGGAGGCCTACTAGACCCAAAATGGGGCATGTGGGGATGCGGCACCCCCCACAGCCCCCCTTTACTCCCAGGAGGCTGCAGAGAGGCCTACTAGTCCCAAAATGGGGCACGTGGAGATGCGGCACCCCCCACAGCCCTCTTTTACTCCCAGGAGGCTGCAGAGAGGCCTACTAAGCCCAAAATGGGGAACATGGAGGGGCAGTGAGCTCCCCCGTGGCCCATTTTTGCTCCCAGGGTGGTGCAGGATGCCGAGTGCTGCCTGTCACATCCCCTGGCCACGCCCATCATGGCCATGCCCACCTAGCAGGTCATTAGGGCAGAGAACCAGTTGCTAAATTATTTGAATCCCACCATTGTGTGCTGAGCTGCACACAGACTAACATGTAGTGAGGACAGAACAGTGGTTATGAACTTCAGTCTTCCCGAAAATGAACAAAAACCTTCAATACATTATATTGCGCATACTTACCGCGGCAAGAATCACATTCGCAAAAAATTGGAAACAAAAAAAATTGTACTGTCAGACGAAACTGTAATTAGGAAAATTCTAGAATGCGCAGAGATGGATAAAATGACTATGGAGTTGAAAGAGAGAGAGGATTTGAAATATGAATGTTATACATATAATACTAGAAAATATATTTTTTGAAGCAACAATGTAATAGTTAAATAAATGATAAATGAGGGAGTTTTGATTGGTTTGACAATATGAGAAACTAGATAATTAGTAAATTGTGAATAGCAGGACGATGCACAAAAGATTTGGAACTGACTGACACACTGTTTGTATTTGTAATGGATGATGGATTTGGTTTATGTTTTGTTTTAAAAAATAACATTTTTCAAAAGAGAGAGAGAGAGAGAGGATTCGGACTGTTATGAAATATGGAATAAAATGTACAGTTGGCTCGAAAATAGAAATCAGAACAAGAAATGTTTAACTTAATATTGATGAAACTTCAAGTAACTATATATATATGAAACTAAGTTTTATCCATTGGTTTCAATTTGGAATTAATTTTAACTGGGTTGTTTTAAATTGTGGGCCGAAAATATTTAATATCTTTTAAACTGTTTTTAATTTTTGTATGCTCTGTTTTTTTACTTTGGCTGTTCACCGCCCTGAATCCTGCTGAAAAAGGGCGGTATAAAAATCAAATAAATCAAATAAATCAAATAAATAATAAATAAATAAAGTAACAATTATATTAATTTATATTAAATAAATAAATAAACTGAACAACATTAAATAAAGAGAGGTAAATATAAATGAATATAAATGTGTAGATAAGAACAATGAATATTATAATGTGTGTATGTATATATGTATGTATGTATGTATGTATGTATGTTGGAGTAATGCGTTTATTCTACTATTGAGTAGTAAATAGAAATGATAGAATAGAGAACTACAAAAGCAAAATAACCTAAATTGATACGAAATGCTGTAAAATTACCATTAATGTTACGTAATGTTCAATACGTTATGTCTTGACGTGTTTTGTTTTTATATATGTGTGATTGTTTTTTGTGTTGTTTTTAAAGACAAGCTGTTTAATAAAAAATATTTTTTTTTTAAAAAAAAAGGAACTTCAGTCTTCTTCTCTGAAATCCCATCATCTCAAGACAGTCCCCAAACAGATCTCGTACGTGTTCCATTAACTTGGCTGGTAAAGGATGGGACGGTGTTTAGGCGGTTATAATCTTTTAAGAGGCAACAACAGCATTTATAGGAAATACAGAAACACGGTGTTTGTTATAAAAAACCTTGGCAATCTGTTTTAATGAGGTTGTATCTGCATGCATCAATATGCATGAGTAAGAATAATTTTAGCGCTTGGAAAAGGAATGACTATTTGCACAGTCATTACGAAATGAGTTTTGGTCCCTTTGCTGGGAAAAAAAAAATGTTTGACAAAAGCATCTTTCTCGTTTTTATTTTACTGTGATATTGGGGGAATCCCACGTGACACTCCCTATGTTTTTTGTTTTTTTAAAAAAATAAATAAAGCTACAAAGTTCATCTTAGGTGGTCTTACACATTTTATTCATTTCATGCATGAACACATTTCGGTCTGTTTTCCACTTAGTCCAGCTGTTCAGGGTAGGATCAGGGGATAGAGGTATGAAATTCATTCTTAATTCCTTAATGAGAAACTAATTTGCAAGGCTCAGGAAATGAAACCAGGCCTAAAGAATTAGAACATTTTTTTTAAAAAAAAAGAAAACTCCATGAAATAGAGAGTAAAAGGAATTTTAAAAAGGTAATTTAAGGGCTGTATTACTGGGATCTTCCAAAGCCTCTGGAGAGAAAACGAGGGGAAATATTTGGCGATCTTATTTTGGATGATCTTGAATCCTCTTCCAAAACAAGCATTAACTTCACATGCATTTAGATTGCAGCCCTTGTAAAGTCGTGCTGAGCCTGGCTCGATCTTTCAGCCAATAGGATGTGAGCATTCCTAAAGTTTAATTATTTAATTAAACTAAATTGTGATTGATTGACACGTGAAATATCCTTCCTTCCTTCCTTCCTTCCTTCTTTCCTTCCTTCCTTCCTTCTTTCCTCCCTCCCCCTTCCTTCCTTCCTTCCCTCTCTGCCTTCTTTCTTTCCCTTTTTGTCTGTTTTCCTTCCTTCCTTCCTTCCTTTCTTCCTCCCTCCCTCCCTTCCCTCCCTCCCCCTTCCTTCCTTCCTTCCCTCTCTGCCTTCTTTCTTTCCCTTTTTGTCTGTTTTCCTTCCTTCCTTCCTTCCTTCCTTCCTCCCTCCCTTCCCTCCCTCCCTCCTTCCTTTCCTTCCTTCCTTCCTCCCTCCCTCCCTTCCCTCCCTCTCTCCTTCCCTCCCTCCTTCCCTCCCTCCTTCCTTTCCTTCCTTCCTTCCTTCCTTCCTTCCTTCCTTCCTTCCTTCCTTCCTTCCTTCCTTCCCTCCCTCCTTTTTTCCTTCCTTCCTTCCTTCCTTCCTTCCCTCCCTCCTTTTTTCCTTCCTTCCTTCCTTCCTTCCTTCCTCCCTCCCTTCCCTTCCCTTCCCTCCCTCCCTCCTTCCCTCCTTCCTTCCTTCCTTCTTTTATTTTAGAATACGCAAAGGATAGATATTAGTAGTTTATATTCCAGTGAGAGTCACCTCCCCGATCACAAACACTTCTTAAGATTTATGGCAAAGGGCATTAATTGTCAAAAGAAATTGCATAGGGACTTCCCAAAGGGTCAATAAAAATAAAATCAATTGGCAGACATATTTTCTTCCAACCTGACCTGGAATCTCAAGGCAGTCTATCGCAAGGGTGCCTTGCATGCCAACAGGGCCGAGTAAATTGGGGAATGTAAAATGATATGATGTAAAATTAAACCGCTCTCCGCATATGGCCCACAGGGGTAGCATTTTGGACAGTTGCCTCCTGCTGAAAAAGCTGAGTAATTTATTCTGCAAAGGGACCGACCTTGACAAAACGAGTAGGAGCAGCTTGTTTAAAAAAGTTGTCCCTTCATTGCAGAATTTAACGGGTGTGGCTCCA
>WNWU01007328.1:647-10850 GCA_012654045.1 Ptyas mucosa | reverse complement strand
TCATGGCTCATGGCTCATGGCTCATGGCTCATGGCTCATGGCTCATGAATTAATTAGGGCATCTTTCGGAAACTTCACAAAGGCAGCAGAATCCCTTCAGCGACTGGCGCCACCTCAGGCGGCACAAAAGTCTACCTCTGTCCACAGGGAATCAGCCCTGACTGATAGCGATGAAGAAGGCAATGAGGACGTCTTCAAAACTGACAGAAATAAGAGGGATGATGATGGCTGGAAAAAGAGTTGTGCTAGTTGTGGGGGATTCCATCAGAGACAGACGTGCTGCTTCAAAGACGCCATTTGCAGGCGCTGTGACAAAAAGGGACATTTGGCACGAGTGTGCAGGGTGAGTCAACCGTCCAGTCACAAACAAAGAGCATTCGCCAATCAAGCCGGTCAGCCGCGACCTCATACGAAGGACGGAAACATCCAACAAAATGGAGGCGCCTATTCCAAAACACCCAAGACATTCGAGACCCGCATCAGCCAAGCTACAACGTCCCAGGAGAAAAAGCTGCATGTAACCGTCAAAATTGAGGGATCACCATGCCAAATGGAAATAGACACTGGCTCGTCCATTACCATCATGTCCTGGCCCGAGCTGAAAGCGGCAATTCCGGACATCAAGAAACATCAACTGAATCACCAGCGCCTAAGGCTGAATGACTACCAAGAAAATCGCATTCCTGTTGAAGGCTGTGGGACGTTCCAGGTGAAATCCGGCCATTTCAACAAGCGGCTGCCAATCACCGTGGTCAGCAGACGTCTACCGAGCCTCCTAGGACTCGACTGGTTCAAAGCCCTGGGCATGGAGGTCACTAGGATCCACTCCACTAACGGTGGTCTGACGGACGACCTGCTCTGTGAATTCCAGGATGTTTTTGATGACTGCCTTGGCAAGTATGTGGGGACCCCTATTTCTTTTAACCTGGACCCTAATATAGCCTCCATTAGAATGAAGGCGAGGAGAGTGCCATTTGCGCTAAAGCCTAAGATAGACGAGGAGCTGGATAAGCTCATATGGCAGGGCATTCTAATACCGGTTGACCATGCAAAATGGGAGACCCTGATAGTCACCCCTCTCAAATCTGATGGGTCAGTGCGCATCTGCTCCGACTGTTGTGGCCCGTCAGTGGCCTGTGCAGTTAGTAGCTGATTCTGACAGCGAGGAGGCTGGTGTGGTGCTGCGCCAGCAGCCTGTGCAGTTGGCACTCGAGTTGGACAATGAGGAGGCTGGAGAAGATGTGGTCCCAGAGGCGGGGATTCAGCCAGGGCCTTCAGAACCTCCAGAAGCTCCCATAAGTGAAGAGGAAGAAGAGGAGGAGCCTCTTCTCGATGCACGAGCACGCAGAGCTGCGAAAAGGCAGGAGTGGCTCCTCAGGAGGAGGTCTCCTCGAGAGTAAGGCTTGGGGCTAATTGGCCACTTCCCTAGCCTACTTAAGGAAGGACGACGACTGATGCAATTTGCAGGAAACAACTTCATTCACATTCTTTCGAGTCTTGATTACAGAAACGTTTGATTTCGGCTCTTGTTTTTCTCTTATCAGTTTTCCTGCAAATTGCTCCTGGGCATTCTGCCAACCACAGTAAGATTATGGTTATCTGAAATACTGTGCCTCAGAACTGAGTTATTATTCTTTGAATTCTTGTCGGCTGTTAATGAAGTTAAATTAACAGCCCTTGTTCAGAAAAGATTGATTTATTGTACTTGTGTTCAAACAACTAAGAAAGCTCATTAGTAGTCTTTAATTAGTAAATTAAGGTTTGTATGGACTTTGTGTGTGCTGCGTTCTTTGGGGTCCGTAGCTGGGGCAGAACAGCCAACTATAAGTGTACCCTAAACAAAGCCCTCCAGCAAAGCGCCTACCCTGTCCCCATCGTGCAGCACCTCCTCCATTCCTTGGGCCCCGGCAAAGTTTTTGCTAAGCTTGACCTTGCGCAGGCGTACCAGCAACTGCCGGTAGATGGAGCTACCATGGAAGCACAGACTATAGTAACACATAGAGGTGCCTTCAAGTGCACCAGTCTACAATTCAGGGTTAGCGTTGCCCCTGGGCTATTTCAAAGTGTCATGGAATGCCTGCTGCAGGGACTGCCGGGGGTTGTACCCTATTTCGATGATGTCTTAGTCACCGCAGCAGATGAGCAACAGCTGTGGGATCGCTTGAGGAAAGTGCTAACTATTGTATATTCAGGAACGCGGGGCTACAAGTTAAAAGGTACAAATGTCAGATTGCTGTACCCTCAGTTTAATTTCTAGGGTAGAAGATCGATGGGGCTGGTATCCACCCCACAGAGAGCATAGTCCAGGCTATTCACAACGCACCTACCCCAACAACCCGGGCGGAACTGCAGGCATTCCTGGGACTTTTAAACTTTTATTCTATCCTTTTAAAGGACAAAGCCACAGTGGCCGAACCACTCCACAAACTATTAGCAAAAAAATCTCTGTGGGTTTGGGGTAGGGTGGAAGCCGCGGCATTTGCAGCTGTCAAAAGACTCCTCTCAGCCAACAGACTCCTCATCCAACACAATGAACTGCTTCCCCTTGTCTTAGTCTACGACGCCTCCCCCTTTGGCGTGGGGGCTGTTTTGAGTCACAGACTGCCAAATGGACAAGAAGCCCCCATCGCCTATTTCTCCTGTACCCTGTCCAGCGCTGAGAGAAATTACAGCCAGCTGGACAGGGAGGCCCTGGCGGCTGTTGCCGGAGTTAAAAAGGTTCATAAGTATCTGTTTGGGAGGACTTTTGAACTTGTTACTGATCACCAACCGCTGCTAGGACTTTTGGCTGGGGATCGCCCCACCCTGGCAGCCATGTCCCCCTGTCTGACTAGGTGGGCTATTTTTCTGGCTGTCTACTCATATTGACTCATCCATCGACCGGGTCGGAGCCTTGGGCATGCCAATGCCCTCAGCAGGTGCCCGCTGCCAGATTTGCTGGAGGACCCAACTCCAGGCATTCCTATTCTGCTTATTGACTCTATGGACTCTGGCCCTATCACTTCTGCTGAAGTTGCAAGGGCCTCTGCTAAGGACTTTGTGTTGCAAACTGTTATTGGCTGGGTGCATAGGGGATGGCTGAAACACCCTGTTGGCGGGGAATTTAAACCGTTTGTCTGTAAACAACATGAGCTGTCTACGCAAGGGGGTTGTTTGCTATGGGATGACCGGGTGGTGATTCCGCTGTGTCTAAGGGAACAAGTATTGGCCACATTGCATATTGGTCACCCGGGAATTGTGAGGATGAAGGGATTGGCAAGGAGCTATGTGTGGTGGCCCAATATGGACGATTGCATTGCTGAATGGGTGGCCAAATGTACTCCCTGTCAAGAGTCTCACCCCGCTCCCCCGACGGCCCCATCCAAAGAGTGGGAAAGGCCCCTGGGACCATGGTCCCGCATTCATATCGATTTTGCTGGCCCATTCCATGGTCAAACCTTTCTGATCGTGGTGGACGCTTATTCAAAGTGGCTGGAGATCATTCTAATGCACTCCACCACTGTGGAGGCTGTAATCAAAGCGTTCCGGAAACTATTCGCCACACATGGGGTACCGGACACCCTGGTGTCAGATAATGGGCCTCAACTTACAGCTACACAGTTAGAGGGGTACCTAGCTGAGTTAGGGGTCCGTCACGCACTCACAGCACCTTTTCATCTGGCCAGTGATGGTCAAGCTGAAAGATTTGTTAGATCGGCCAACGAGGCATTGGCCAGACTCGGACCGGGGGACTGGCAAGCGAGGATTGATACTTTTCTGGCAGCCCAACATGTTACCCTGTGCATGGCAACGGGACGAAGTCCTGCAGAGCTCTTAATGGGCCGGAGACTCCATTGCACCCTAGATAGGCTGCATCCCAATTACTCCCCTGAGGGGTACATGGAAGCCAAAAGTAAGACTAGAAGTTTCTCTATTGGGTCCTGGGTCTTCGCAAGGAATTATGCAGACGGTCCCCTCTGGGTGGCTGGGCAGATCTCTGACATTACCGGGCCCAGGTAATATATTGTCGAAGTCAGTAATGGAAGGGTATGGCGTAGACATATTGACCAGTTAAGGAAATGTCTGGGCCAAACAATGCCCGACGAGCCAGACTACAAATTAGACAAACCAGTTCCTGACTCACCAATCATTCATCCAACAGCTAACTCAAACCTGAAGTGGCCGGAAGACTTACCTGATGACTTTGGTGTCCAGCGCCACCTCCTCGAGAAGCCAGGCCCATCCGAAGAGTGCGATGCCCATAAAAAAATCCAGGAGGTTCCATTGGCTGGGCTATGGTTGTCCCAAAGGCACTTTTTCAAGAGGCAACTGGACTTTCTGGTTTTTCTTTGAAGATGTTTCACTTCTCATCCAAGAAGCTTCTTCAGCTCTGACTGGATTGTGGGGAATGGAAGGATTTATACTCCTTGTGGATAGCTGGTCATTGGCATTCTTTTAGCAAGTCGTTAAGGCCACCTGGAGGTTTATCTGTGTCAGGGTCACCTGAGTGGTGCAAATGGGTGTGGAGCCTTCAATGATAGCTTGGGGAAGAAACTTTGGATATTCAATTGATTTGGAAAAATGGCAACAACTGTGGGAAAGGAATTATAAATTAACGATGTCCACTGCATATAAGGAAAATCAATATAATTCAATATAAAATGTTTTATAGATGGCATATTAGCTGAGAAATTAGCAAAAATGTTTAAAGAAAAATCTTTTTAAAGAAAAATCAGCTAAATGTTGGAAGTGTCATCAACTACCAGGATCATATTATCATATGTGGTGGACATGTCCGGAAGCTAAAAACTATTGGATTAAATTTAAGACTTGGTTGGAGGAAATGATACATCAACATATCAAATTTAAACCAGAGCTGTTCCTACTGGGTATCCTACCTGAAAAAATTAGCAAGGAAAAAGTTTATCTGATAATACATGTAATAACAGCTGCAAGGATTGTCTATGCACAAAATTGGAAAGCGGAGAAAATACCTTTGGAAGAAGAAGTAATAAAAAAAATCTTAGATTGTGCAGAAATTAATAGATTAACTCTGATGATTAAAGATAGAGAAGACTCAGAATATTTTAAAATATGGAATGATTTTTATTATTGGTTGGAGAAGAGCTATAAATGATTAATTATATAAGTATGTAAAAAGATGTGATGAGTAGAATATTTTGTTAGAGATGAATTGATATTGTGGACTGGATGAGGATCAAGATAGAAGTAATGACAACTATACAGAAGAAGAAAGAACTTTGGAAGATAACACAGAGATGTCACAGGGAAGAGAAAACTGATGTATTAAATGTTTGTTTGTTTAAAAAATAAAAAACTTTTAAAAAGAAAAGAAAAGAAAAAGCACCTTTGGGATATCCTCTGTTGATGCAGCCTAGGACTATATTGTTTTTTCTGGCTGCTGCAGCACACTACTGGTTCATACTTAGGTGATAGTCCACTAGGACACCAAGATCCCAATCACAGTTACTTCTGGATCCAATCTGGGTTGGTCATCAGGACCACAGGTTTTTGTCTTCCGAGCTTTCAGACTCGTGCTGGAGCCCATCTTCAGGGAACTTCTCTCTAGCTCCATCACAAGTCCAAAAGCTCGGAAGACAAAACCTCTGGTCCCGGTGACCAACTCAGATTGGATCCTGCAACATTATCCCAGGACACATATATTCACCTTCATTTGTGACAGTTACTACTGTTGAGCCAGGAACTGCCTATTTTATACCTGTGCATTTGGTCTTTCCTGCCTAAGTGCAGGACCTTATTTTTCTCACCACTGAACTGCATCTTGTTGGATAGGGCCCAATGCTCAAGGCTGCCAAGACCCTTCTGAATCTTGAGTCTATCTTATGAAATGCTGGCAATTACATACACACACACACCCAGCTTTGGGTCATCTGCAAATTTGATGAGTTCCCCTTCTATCCCCTCATCTAGATCATTCATGAAGATGTTGAAGAGCACTGGGCCCAAGACAGAACCTTGAGATACCCCACTGCATGCTTCCCTCCATGTAGATGTAGTTCCACTGAGGACTACATGCAGAGTGCAGTTGGTCAACCAGCTGCAAATCCATCTGATGGTGGTAGTCTATCCCACATTGTTCTATCTTACCAAGAAGTAGGCTGTGGTCTACTTTGTCAAATGCCTTGCTGAAATCCATCTTAGTTGCCCTTCTCTGCACTTTTTCCAAAGTCTCAACATCTTTTTTGTAATGTGGTGACCAAAACTGGATGCAATATTCCAGGTGTGGCCTTACTAAGGCTTTATAAAGCGGTACTAATACTTCATGTGGTTTTGATTCTAGGTCTCTGTTTAGACAACCAAGGATGTATTAGCTTTTTTGGCTGCTGGCTCCTATTCAAGTGATCATCCACTAGGACTACAAGGTCCCTCTCACAGTTACTGTTTTTGAGCCAGGTTTCACCTAATCTGTACTTGTACCTTTGGTTTTTCCTGCCTAAGGGTAAAACCTTGCTTTTCTCCACATTAAATTTCATTTTGTTGGATAGGGCCCATTGTTCAAGTCTGTCAAAATCTCTTTGGATCCTGAGCTTGTCTTCTAGGGTGTTGGCTATTCCTGCCAGCTCAATGTCATCTGCAAATTTGATGAGTTTCCATGATATTCACAGGTATTGATGTCAGGCTGATTGGTCTGTAGTTTCCTGGTTCCACCTGTTTCCCCTTTTCGAAAATTGGAACCACATCAGCTCTTTTACAGTCCTGTGACATTTCCCCCATGCTCCAGCTCTGAAAGTTTTTTTTCAGCAGTTCTGAGATCACATCTGCCAGCTCTTTCAGTACCCTGAGATGTAAAACATCTGGTCCTGGCAGTTTGGACTCATGTAGAGTGGATAGGTGTTCTCTTACCAATTTCTTGCCTATTTTGACCTGCATTCCTGTTCTGTCTCCCATGGTACTGCTTTTGATAGGTTCAGCTATTTTTTTTTCCTTTTGCATGAAGATAGATGCAAAGAAGGAATTAGGCAGTTCCACTTTCTCCCTGCTGCCCACCAGCATCTTGCCTTCTTCTCCCAGACCGATTTCCTTGACCTTCTTATTCCTTACATATTGAAATAAACTTTGTTATTTCTGGCATTTGTTGCAAATCTTACTTCATTCTGAGCCTTAGCTTTCCTGACTCCATCCTTGCAGATTTGGGTTATTTGCTGGTATTGTTCTAGTTATGCGCTCCTCTTTCCCTTTTTTATACTTTTGTCCCTCAGTTTGTGTAATCATACAAGTTTCATCTTGGGCCTCTGGTTTTTCTTTCTGTTGTGTTGTGTTTGATTGGGGTTTTATAATCTTGGTTTTGTGTCTCCCAAGCATCTTGAATTGTTTTTCTCTTTAGGGTTTCCATTTATGGAATCGTTCCTAATCTCTTTGACATATGCTCTTTTGAAAATCTAAAACACTAGTCTGTGTTTGTTCAATTACCTGTGCCCGCATTGTGCTGAATTCTAGTATGTTATTCTCCCCCAAAGTTCCTACAACTTCCACCCATTCAATCATTTCCTCCCTATTAGTAAGAATTTAGTCCAGTATAGCTGACCCTCTAGTTCCCTCCTCTACCTTTTGGATGACAAAGTTGTCAGCTAGGCACATCAGAAACCTCTTCACTCTCCCACTTGCTACATACCTTGTTTCCCAGTTGATATCAGGGTAGTTAAAGTCCCCCATTACTACAGTGGTGTGTTTCCTGCACACCATGTGTTTGCTCCGTGTCTCCTGTTTTATACCTGAGTTCCCCTTTCTTCTCAACACTCCCTTCCTCATTGTCTGAATTGACTTGGGGTTTATGCTTGGGGTTTGGACTTAAAGATTGATCACCCTGCCCTTCCATTTTTAGTTTAAAGTTCTTTGGATGTGCTGAGCCAGTTGTTTTCCAGACACATTCTTCCCAGTCCTTGTGAGGTGCAGCCCATCTCTTGCCAGAAGCATTTCCTCTACGTAATGTAAACCATGGTCCAGAAATCCAAAGTTTTCTCAATGGCACCATCCCTTGAGCCAGCGGTTTACTTCTAAAAGGGGTGTTGGTCTTACCTGACATGCCTCTTCTCAGTGTGCTGCAGGAGAATCCAAGCGTGGGTTGACTTCCGTCTTCCTGCCCAGAGACTGAGTTGATAGAGATTGTTAGCCACGCCTCCTCTGCTTGGCTGAGCCCCAGTTTTTCGATGAAGGCATAGCTCTCCAAGGTAAGATGTTGAAAATGGTATCCACCCTTGGACCCTGGACCAGAACGGTCGTAAGGGTGGGTTTGGATTCCCCTGCAGCACACTGAGAAGAGGCATGTCAGGTAAGACCAACACCCCTTCTCCAGTGCGCTGCTTGGAGAATCCAAGCGTGGGACATACCCAAGCTTAAGTCCCTAGGGGCGGGAAACGGACTGGTCCCGGGTCCCCAAAGTGTGATGAACTCTCTGGAGCACTCTCTGTCCGAAGGACACCTCAGCTGAGGCATAAATGTCCAGCTTGTGGTGGCGGATAAAGGGCAATGTTCAAGTTGCCGCTCTGCAAATATCCTCGACGGATGCTTGTGTCACCCATGCAGCCATCATGGCTGCACTCCTGGTGGAGTGGGCTGTTATCCGCCTCGGTAAAGGTCTGGCCTTAAGCTCATAGGCCTTTGCAATGCATGCCTTCAACCAATGGCCTACAGTGGAGGGAGTCACCTTCCTGCCCATGGATGAAGGCTGGAACGAGACGAACAGGGATTCTGCTTTCCTAAAGGATGCTGTTCTTTTGATGTATCTGCGGAGAGCCCTCCTGACATCCAAGGTGTGCCATGTTACCTCCCGGGGGTGATTAGGTCCCAGGCAGAAGTCAGGCAGAATGATCTCCTGGGCCCTATGGAACCAGGAGTTCACTTTGGGCAGAAATGAGGGGTCCAACCGCAGAACATCCCTGTCTGAATGGAAGATGCAAAGATCCTTTCACACTGATAGGGCTGCTAATTCAGAAATCCACCGGGCAGAAGTGATGGACACGAGGAAGACAACCTTAAGGGTCAAGAACCGGAGGCTGACTTCCGGCTGAGCCGCCGGCATCGCCAGACGCTTCTTTGTGAAGCGCCAGCCCCAGACTCCGTAGAATCGCAAGAACAGCGAAAATCAGCTGTCTTGCGGTTTGGAATCCTTCCCCCCAGGAAGAAGGGGGGAAGGAGAGCAGACGGGTGGGGTAGAGCTCCCTAAGAGCACCAGGTTTTGCCAATAGTCTGGTGCTCGAAGATGAGAGCTCCCCGTGAAGCCTGTCAAAGCTCCGGACCTGGGATGCCTCTGACGGGGAACTTTTTCCCTGTCAGAACTAGATGCCGCGGCCACCCCATTAAACAACTTTAAACAAATACTTCTTGAACTAAGATGGCAGAGCACAAGTTGCACGAAGGAAACAGCAAGTATTTTTTTTCTTTTTTTTTTAACTCCAAGGATTTACTTTCTTTAAAAGATTTCTCTTAAGTGGAAAGTGAAAGCAAGATGGCGTTTGACTTTCAACGGGGCGTGAAGAAATGAAAGTTAAAAGCAACTATTGATAAGCCCCTGTTTGAAACGTAAAACTCCTTTTTGAAAAGTGGATGAAATAATAATAATAATTCAAGCAGCAATATAAATTAAAAAGTCTTTTTTTTTCCTTTTTTCTTCTTGAAATTCTTTTTTTTTCTTTCTTCTTTTTTTCCCCCCGTCCTTCTGGAGGGGAAGGAAGAAGGGGGGCAAGATGGCTGGGCTTTTTGAAAACAAAGAAAGTAAAGGAGGGTTATTTAACCCTCAATGGTCTGACTTTGAGGAAGCTTTGAGCTCAATTACCTCTGCTTTATTGAAAAGAATTGATACTATATTTCAGGCTTCTCAAGCTGGAAACAATGAAATACATGGAAATACTGAGTTGCAATCTAGCAGTGGGGGATTGAATGAAGAGCTGGGAGAGGAAAAAAAACAAAAACAGACCATAGCCGATCTTATAGAAGAGAGAAAGATGAAGGCTGAGCAGGAGCAAGAAACTCTGGAAGTTGATGAAGAGCTGTTCCCAGAAGAAGCTACATTCCTGCAAAAAGTTTATAATATCCAATCCCAAAAACCGCAAAATTTTTCTGGAGTTAAAAAAGTCAGAGGGATCAAAATTAAGAAGAAAGTTCGTAAAAAGGAAAAGAAGAAAGCCTGGAGAAATGGAAAATAACCCTGCTTGACGAGATGATGGTCCTTAAAAAGTATTGTTT
>WNWU01007327.1:806-11883 GCA_012654045.1 Ptyas mucosa | reverse complement strand
TTCTGCATTACACTCCCTTGTAGCAGAGCAACTTGCCCTGCATCACATCGAACCTTCTTTAAGCCCCTATAACACTCCAGTATTTGTAATAAAGAAAAAGTCTGGCAAATGGCGTTTTTTATGTGATCTCAGGTCAATAAACGCCATTATACAGCCCATGGGAGCGCTACAATGTGGCTTGCCCAATCCCAACTTGATTCCGATACATCACGATCTCATGGTCATAGACCTAAAGGACTGTTTTTTCTCTATCCCACTGCACCCTGAGGACATGCCTCTTTTTGCTTTCACTGTCCCTGAACCAAACATGCAAAAACCTTCTTCCCGCTATCAATGGCGTGTCCTCCCTCAAGGCATGCTGAACAGCCCCACCATATGTCAAGCCTATGTCAATGCTATCCTAGAACCATACAGAACTCTTTTTCCCCACTTCCTCGTCTATCATTATATGGACGATATCCTTGTTGCCGCACCGGGGCCTGCGGGCACCGTTGCTGAAACCTTACCCCAACTTGTCTCCCTACTTGCAAGGGGAGGCCTTAAAGTAGCCCCTGAAAAAATACAATACAGGGAACCTTACTCCTACCTTGGCCATAAATTGCTTTCTTCTCATGCAGCTCCAGTCTTTCCTTCCATAAGCCTCTCTCAAAGGACTACCTTAGTTAAGCTTCAACAATACCTAGGCACAATTAATTGGATTCTCCCCTATTTTGGCATTACCACAGCACAATTAGCACCTTTATTTTCAGCCCTCACACAAGGAAAGCATCCATCTGACCCTATCATTCTTACACCCGCACAAAAGGATGTATTCTCACAAATTGAATCAGCCATACATGCTCAATGGGTGAACCGTTGTGTATCCAATGAGCCATTCTCAATTGTCATTATCAATACTCCACACCTCCCCACGGCAGCCATCATTCAGAACCCAGGCTCTGTATTCATCCTGGAATGGCTACACCTACCACATAGCCCTAGAAATACCATCACTCAAAAGCCCTCTCAATTTGCTTCTCTCATCACAAAAGGAAGACTTAGATCCAAACAGTTAGCCGGAGTCGAGCATACTATGCTCTATGTTCCCTGTGCCCTTTCCACATGGGAAACCCTATACGCCAACTCTGAGGCTCTCCAAATTGCCCTCACGGAGTGGCCAGGGGCCATCTCCTGCCATCCCCTGCCAGATCCCCGCTTTCAGCTTCTGCGGCAGGTTCCGGTGGAATGAGATACTCAACTAAGATCAGGGCCCATTCCCCAGGCTATCACTGCTTTCGCGGACGGTAGCAAGACCTGGGGCGCTTGTGCGTGGTATCTTGATGGGTGGCACACCAGAATCACTCCACCCCAAACCTCGGCACAGCGCTCTGAATTAGCTGCCGCCATCCTTGCCTTTCAGCAATTCCCTATGGAACCTTTTAACCTGATTCTTGATAGCCTCTATGTTACTCAGATAGTAAAAACTATCTTTCAATCTTATCTGTCCCCCTCTTTGGATGACGATCTTACCTCTCTCTTTACAACCTTACAGTCCCTCATATACGCACGCACGCACCCTTATTTTGTAGCCCATATAAGAAGTCATCAACCTTTTCCTGGATTTCTCCAGGAGGGCAATGACGTGGCTGATACGGCTGCGTCTAGCCTCTCTCTTCTGACTCTGTCTCCACTCTCCCCTTGGGAGAGTCACTCCTACTTTCATCAAAACAAAAAGGCACTCATGAAGCAATTTGGAATCACTCAAGCAGAGGCAACTGCTATTTTACAGCAGTGCCCCACTTGTAGTAAGCAGGCCACCTCCCTCCCCATGGGCGTGAACCCCAGGGGGACGGAAGCCTGTCAAATCTGGCAAATGGATGTTACGCAATATCCATCCTTTGCCCCTTGGAAATATTTGCATGTTTCCATTGATACCTTTTCAGGTTTTATCATGGCAACCCCCCAGAGGGGCGAAACAGCCAAACATGTCATCAATCATTGCATTCGGACTTTCGCAGCTTTGGGATGCCCAAAACAACTTAAAACTGATAACGGCCCAGCCTACACTAGTGCTGCTTTTGCTGCCTTCTGTAGGCAATGGTCCGTTGTTCACAAATTTGGAATTCCTTTCAATTCCCAGGGCCAGGCACTAGCAGAACGAGCTAACCAAACTTTAAAACACGCCCTGGACAGATACAATCAGACACAGGGGAAACTTCCCCCTAGCCTCCTGCTGCTGTAAAACAGACTTAATCTGTGTATATATACTTTGAACTTTCTTAATCTGACGGGGACACCTCCTACTGCGGCTGTGACTCGTCACTTTTCTGCTTCTCCACTTGCAGTAGCTGACCCACCAAAGGTCTGTTTCAAGCGACTTCCCGATCCCACCTGGCACGGCCCAGCAAACCTTCTCACCTGGGGGCGAGGCTACGCGGCAGTCCAGTACAACAACCAGACCATCTGGGTTCCTGGCAGACACGTAAGACCTTATCGGCAAAAAGCAAAAACAGAGGAGGATGTCTCCATTGCCTTCAATGCTCCTTCTACTTGTCATCATCCCCTCTACAACTTGCCTACTGATGCTGCCAGAAAGCTGGGAGGACAATGTTTATCTCAAGGACATGCTCTCGCTCAGCCAACAGACTAATTCCTCCAAATGTTGGATGTGCGCCCCCATACCATCGGACGCAAAAGCAGGAATAATGTTACAAGTGACCCCATTGAACAAAACACAATTTATAAATGACCTCACTTCATACCCCACACGAAAATACTCGGACAGTGTTAAAATTCACGTGCCTTTCCCTGCGGATTTCTGCCTATCGCGCATTCGAACTGCATCAAGTAAAGATCTTGGTGTTTACCATCCATGCGCGCAGGCTATACCAGTACCTATTACTTGCCCTATGAACACCTCCCTGTTACCTATATGGGAATATAATCTGTGCGAAAGTTTTGTAGAAATGCATAACTAGAGCAAAGAGCAGAACAACATCTCCTATGCGTTACCAAATGATTGGTGGGTCCTTTGTGGCACACGGGCATACCGCTCTCTTCCCATGGAATGGAGTGGTACCTGCACTCTAGGGAAAGTCACACCAATGGTACTTAAGTTGTCAGAAATTCCACAACACACTAAAGGACATAGTCCACAATATTACACCCGGACTAAACGAGAAGGTGGTCTTAGCTATGATATGCCGTGGTACATGATAGCTATACGGGCTTTAATCCCTGCTTTGGGCGCTGGCTGGAACGCTTATGACATTGGCCAGCTCAACAACTGGACAGTCGCCATGTTTAATGAGACCGCCGATGCCCTCACCATGATAAACAAACAGCTCGGGGACCTCAGAACCTTTTCCTTGCGTACCCGGTTTGCAGTTGACATCATGTTGGCTTCTAAAGGAGGAGTGTGTGCTTTGGTGGGTCCTGCATGTTTTGTGTATGTGCCGGATCCCCAGGCAAATAGCTCTGCAATAATTTACAACATGCGCTCTTTGATCAATGATAACCCCATCGGCAATTACCCTGAAAGTTTAAACTTTTCTGACATTTGGGCTGCAATGTGGTCATGGCTCCCAGGAATGGGATGGTTGAAAAATATATTATCTGCTGTATTAATGATTGTAATCTTGCTAATTTGCTTATGCTGCTGCATTCAATGTATTCCTTCCCTTATAACCATGATGCGTTCTTTTCTCCCAAGCCCCAAACAAAATGTAATGATTATTACCCAAACACAGGCCGAACGGCAATCCCTGTTGGCTCTGCCCATAGAAGACAACGACTCGGAGATGGCAGAGTGGATAAAAGAGGGAAAGACAACAGAAGAGAAGACCTATATGCATGTCACGTCTGAAGGTGAAACGGAATTTGGCCAAAAAACAAAAACAGAGGAGATGTGGGAATAATCAAACTCATAAACCATGGTGCACGTGCAGACTGGCTTGCCCAGTTGTAACACGTACACGGGACTTGGATTTAGAAAAACATCACCTCACTCCTGGTATCCCCCCACTCCTGGTACTGCCAGCCTTCAAGAGAGCGGCCTCGACTTCCGGTTCCGGTCTGACTTCCGGTTCCGGTCTCAGAGGCAACGGACATTGATCGGGCTAGCTCTGGCCCCAGTGTCCGATCCCCCCCATCTGGAGGCCCTTTGGGCCAAGCGCCCTAATTTTGGGGCGTTTGCCGTTTGAGGGCGGCTCGCCAGGGGTCCCCTGCCTCACATCCAGGGGCCGGGAGGCCGATGCTGGCGCGCCCGAGGCTCCAGCGGGGGAGGGAGGTGATCGGCGGCCTTTTCTGGGGCCGCTGAGACGCCACAGCGCCTAAGGGGACCGGCGCTTACCTGCAAGACACAGCGGACTGGGAGCTGATCGACTGGAGAGTTGAGGAGGCATGACGGAGTTTTAACTGCAAGGAGCAGAGAGCTGACAAGGCATCCTGGAGGTGAGAGGGGGGGTCGGAGTTCCCCCCCCCTTGTAGCTGGAAAGGTGCCCTGGCTGAGAAGTAGGGGGAAAGAAATGGGAAAAAAACCCCTTCCCTTGCTGACTTTCTATTGAGCATGGCTGAATCAGAATTTGTTAAAGAGGTCTGGTGGCCTCTCTTCCCGGTGGAAAGCTATGGCGGCGGTCCGACTTCCTGCTTCTTTGTTTATGACTGAAGACATTACCCACCTCTAGCTTCCTGTTTGACCTACTCTGCACTCCGGACTCGTTGCTGCTGTGAGCGCCCACTGGTGGATACTGGAAAAATTACACCGACTGTCAATTCCTCTTTTTCTTTCTCTCCTGGAGGCTTGTTTTTGGGGATTTTTCATCTCCTTCATTGCAAGATGGCCAAGGGCCACAAAACAACAGCAGCTGACATGGAAAAAATTTTGGAAAGACTGGCGAAATTGGATCAGAAATTGGATAAGTTGGATGATTTGTAAAAAGGATTATCTGAAATTAAATCTGAACTGACACTTACGAAAAAAGATTTAAATGATGTTCAACAGCTGGCAGAGCAAAACAAGAAGAAGATGGGGGGTCTGGAGGGGGAGGTATGGGCACTCCAGCGGGTGGAAGAAGGGAGAGGAAATGCAATGCTAACTTTACAATTGGATAAGATGTCTTATTTTCTCAGGTTTCAAAACGTGGAACAACTTGACCAGGAAAACTTGAGAGAAGTGATGGTCAAAATGTTGGGTGAATTTCTTGAAAGAGATTTGGAGGCTACTGGAAGGGATGTGGATCTGGTGTATAGAGTAAACTCACAATTTGCAATTTTACATAGTGTCCCAAGAGAGGTCCATATTAAGTTTGTAAGAAGGGAACTGAGAGATGAGATATTGAGAAAACAAAGACTGGGGGCGCTGGTGTACAGGGGCAAGGAGGTCACCATCCTAAAGCAGATTCCCAGACAGGTACGAGAATTAAGGAGAAAATATTATTTTTTATCAAGTAAGTTGTACCTTAAGGGAGTAGGCTTTAGGTGGTTGATTCCGGAGGGTTTGATGATTTTTTGGAAGGACAGTAGGAAGAAAATTAATAACGTAGCGGAGGCTAAGGCCTTTTTTGAGCAGCATAAGTCCTTCCTAGAGGGAGAAGATACAGGAGCTGAAGAGGGGGAAGTATTAGATGAACAAGGAGCGGGGGCGGGCGGGGCTGCGGCAGCCCGGGAGGAGGGGGGAGGCCAGGCCATGGTTCTAAGAGCTAGAGCTAGGAAATGAAGAAAGGAGGGGAATTTATTATCTAATGCTTTTTTTTTTGATATCTCTTTTTATTCTTCCTTTTTATTGTACTTTGTATAATGTTTTGGCTATTGGTTCTCTTTGTTTATACAACTCCTATATAATCCGGTTGTTTGTTTTGATTTAATATAAAAACGTCTGTTGTGTGAGAATTTAAAAAAGAGAAAATAATAATTTAAATATCTTTTTATAAAGATATTGAAAATTTTATAAAAAAAAAAGAGAGAGAGAGCGGCCTCCTAGTGTATGCGTAAAGAGAATGGAATGCATCATATGAAAGTGTAAATTGAATCCCAACAACCCGATTGCTTGCCTCTCTTATCTCTTGCTTTGAATTTGCAATAAAGGAGGGTACCGGAGTCAGCTCTGGGCTCTCATCCCGAGAAAACACTGCGTGAGTGTCTTCTCTGATTCGGACCCCACATGAGAAGCCCACCAGAATTCCCGCAGTCTACCCAGCTCTTCTTTGTACAAATAAAAGCTGTTATTTTTTCCAAGCCTCTTCTTGGGTCTCTCTCTTTGGCATTCATGTGACTCAAGTACATTTTGGGACCTTACAAAATGATAGTTTTGGTTGAAAATAACACCTTCCCTGGCATGAAAGCACTATGCCCTCCCAGGAGGCATTCACTCACACTCCTGAGAAATACTGTAAATAAAACTCCTGCAAGTTGCCTTTCACTTTGATATTCTTGTATTTGTCCCAACAATAAAGCTTTTGTTGCTGGGGTTATATAAAACTGGTGTTAACCACTCCTGAAGAATGGGAATAACCTCAAACTGTCCCTTATAGCTACTCCTCATTTTTCTGTTTTAAAGCAAAGTCAGTGTGTATTTGAATTATACAAAGACACACAAAATCAGCTGCCTAGCAAACTTTGTTTAGCAGCATTTCTGGTTTTCATAATCTTCCCTGCAAGTCTCACCTATTTCCCCAGACAGCAAACAGGCAAAGATTCAACTTGTGGCCTTGTTTGTACTAAGGAATGTGTTAAGCAAATAACAGAAGAGCCTCCCCTTCTACTGTGCTTTTTGACATGATCTAATACAATTAAGAGACTATATGCACAAAAAAATCCTTGTTTACCTGTACCTTTCACCTACACCTGGATATGTATGTTGGGTATCTTTTAAACAGATACATCTGTTTTCTATTAAGAGTTCTGAAACATTTGAGTAAGAACTCCACCCCCCACCCCCACCCCACCCAAAAAAAGCACACAGAAGAAATGAACTGGAGGCTAGAATCCAGATCTCTCTCTACCATCAATTCAACATATGCCATTGGGCAATAACCTCCACAAGAAAATAATGCTGATTGGCTTGCCTTTAAAAAGGCTTTTGAACCAAGATGATATGCATACACAAAAGACTACAAAATGATACGCAATTGAAGAAAGATATAGAACTGTTTATAACTCTACTTCCCTGGACAGCTATAAATACACAGAACATATTCTTGGAAACTACTCATTAGTAGACATTTAACTCGTTTTAAATATGTTAAATACCAATTGCTTTTTGATGCAAAATGAGGAAGTTAGCTTTAGAATGGAAGTAATATTTGTTCAGTGTCTTCATTAAGGTTCAATTGACATTGGATTTGTGTGTTCAGGGACTCTGGGTATTGCCTGGTGTAGGGAAGTAAGAAGGCATTTATAATTGGAAGCGCATTACATTTGTATTTAACACGTTTAGAGACCTGTATTTTTACAAGAAAATACAGGAATGAAAGAGATGAAGCTGTCCCAACCCTGTAATCTATCACCAGCAAGAATATAAAATAATGCTTCATAAAGGGCTGAATTTTGGAAGCCTGATCGCACCTCATGCCGAAATACTAGGGACAGAGGGAAATGCCTGGGTGGAGAAGGGAAATACACTCTGCACATGCTCAGAAACACCGCGCCCATTCTTAATAACTCGCGTTTTGCCAGGTACTGGCTAAATTCTTTAATGGTAAAACGGGATTAATAATATCTACTTCCTTCTTCCATTTTCCGGAGCTCCTTACCGTTTGATGCGGAGCAGGCAGGCAGCGCTCGGCCTCTCTTCGTCCCAGTCGCCACTAGTCGTGGGGTCCCAAAAGGCCGAATGTGAAAGTACTCCGGCGGCGGCCGGGGGAATTCCGGGCATCGAGGCTCCCGCAGACCCGGCTCCGTATCCCGCTCCAGATCCACCTCCCGCCGAACCCAACCCCGCCACCGCCCACAGGTCGGCTGGCAGGAAGACGCCAGTACCTCCGCCACCCGCTTCAGATCCCGGCCCACCGCCTGTCGAGGCCGCCAGCATCGCGGCCGAAGCTACCTCATCAGCACCGTGACTCTCCGCCATCATCGCCAACAGTCCCGGCTACGCTTCCGGGACCTCCCACACCATCGCGATAGAGGCGGGCAGAGCGGATCACGACGTACCACCCACTATCAACAGCGGTGCGGGACACATCAACCATTGAGGTGGAGAGTCCCAGAGCGCCCTACGTTGTTCGTTCCTGCAGTCGCAGCTAGTAGAACTTCGATTGCATAAGAATGCTAGAGCATTGTCCTTCACTTCCGGTTCCGAATATGTAGTAAGTGCCAATAAAGGAAAATATTTGTAGCTCAGGGTTAAATTGAGGGGTCCTTGATTAAGGTGACCAGATTTTAACATTGGTAAAGAGGGACACAATTGACCGGGGGGGGTGTTCTTGATTAAAAATTTGGTCTATATGGAGCAACAAAAATTCTCATAGAACGCAAAAATAGTATTGCAATATATTTTTTAAAATTTCAACATAAGTACAATTTACAAATATAATAAATAAAAAAATTATGTATAGTATTATTTTATTCTATAGGGACTACTCAGAGGGCTGAAAAAAGTCATTTCTGACAGGTCCTCGCACTTTTGACTGGTCCTCACACTTATGACCATCCTCACATTTATGCCGGTGCAGCATTCTTAACAACCATGTCACTCATTTCACAACTGCTTCTCTTCACCATGGTGATAAGATAGGGCAAAAACGTAAAATGTGAGGACAGTCGTAAGTTCGAGGACTGGTCAAAAGTGCGAGGACCAGTCAAAAATAACTTTTTCAGCCCTCTGAGTAGTCCATGTGCACAAAAGGACTACCCAGAGGGCTGAAAAAAGTGATTTCTGACAGGTCCTCGCACTTTTGACCAGTCTTCGCACTTATGACTGGTCATCATTTATGCCCATTGTAGCATTCTTAACAACCATGTCACTCATTTCACAACTGCTTCTCTTCACCATGGTGACAAGATAGGGCAAAAACGTAAAATGTGAGGACAGTCGTAAGTTCGAGGACTGGTCAAAAGTGCGAAGACCAGTCAAAAATAACTTTTTCAGCCCTCTGAGTAGTCCATGTGCATAAAAGGATACAACAATAGAGAGGGATGACGGAAGGGAAGGGAAATTAGAGTAGGAGTGAGGGTAAGAGAGGGAGGAAGAGAGGAGGAGTAGGAGAAAGGAAGAGGAAGTAGGGAGGAGAAGAAGTGGGGGGGAAGAGAAAGTAAGAAGGAAAGAAAAGAGAGAGGTGGTAGTGTTATGGAATGATGGGACCAAACAACATTCCAGGTCAGCCAGAGACAGTTTATTGCGCAAGGTTCAGAGCAGATTCATACCTGAAAGTCTGAACAACCAAGGGCTTTGACACAACTGTTTATATATGTTTTCAAGACAAAGGATTTGGTGATCTCATACATTTTCTATATATGGTTAAATTACATTTGGTATCAAATAAATGAGCTCATACATTTATTCCATATATGGCTAACATACATTTATTATAAAATAATGGACACTTCCTCATTACTAAACCATTAGCTTCTAGTTTATAAGATTATTTTCAGCTAGACCACTTTCCTAAGTTCTGTAAGTACTAATGGAGTTTTTATTGCTGTCCTTAGGTACTAAGAGGTCTTTGTTTCCTGTGCCTGTCTTGACAATAAGGCCCTTATATGGCTGTCCTTCCGTGACAGCTAGGCTCTATCAGAAGATATATAGAATCAGTGTGTTTGACACAGTGTCACAGGTCAGGTAATTATGAGGAAATCTATGATGTAATTGCTTAGCTTCTTTTCATTATCAGAATCAGTCATCGGGCTTCCAGTGGGACAGCGACATCGCCAGACGCTTCTTTTTGAAGCGCCAGCCCAGGGCTCCGTAGAACCGCAAAGAACAGCGACTATCAGCTGTCTTGCGGTTTGAAAACTTTCCCCCTGGTATGAGGGGGGAAAGTGAGTAGACGGGTGGGGTAGAGCTCCCTGAAAGTGCCGGATTTCACACATAATCTGGCGCTTGAAGATGAGAGCTCCCCGTTAAGCCTGTCAGTACTCCGGACCCTGGATGCCTCTGCTTTGCAGAGCTAGATGTCGTTAACCATTCCAGCACCAACTTTAAACAGATATTTTTTGAATCAAGCTGGCGGAGCACAAGCAGTATGAATTAAACAGCAAGTATTTTTTTTTCCTTTTAACTCCAAAGATTTACTTTCTTTAAAAGATTCTTCCTAAGCTGAAAGTGAAAGCAAGATGGCGTTTGAGTTTTAACGGGGCGTGAAGAAGTGAAAGCTAAAAGTAATTATTGACAAGCCCCTGTTTGAAACATAAAACTCCTTTTTGAAAAGTGGATGTAATAAGAAAGGAATAATAATAATTGAAGCAGCAATACAAATTACAAATTGTAAAGGATTCCCTTTTTTTTTTCTTCTTGAAACTCTTTTTTTCTTTTCTCTTCCCCCTTTTTTTTTCTGTCCTTCTGGGAAGGAAGAAGGGGGGCAAGATGGCTGGGCTTTTTGAAAGTAAAGGAGGGTTATTTAACCCTCAATGGTCTGAATTTGAGGAAGCTTTGAGTTCAATTACCTCTGCTTTATTGAAAAGAATTGATACTATATTTCAAGTTTCTCAAGCTGGAAATAATGAAATACATGGAAATACTGAGTTGCAATCTAGCAGTGGGGAATTGAATGAAGAGTTGGAAGATGCAAAAAAACAACAACAGATTATAGCAGATTTTACTGAGGAGAGAAAGATGAATGTTGTGCAAAATAAGGAGCAAGATAAAACTCAATCTGCACTTAAAGAGTTGTTTCCAGAAGAAGCTACATTTCTGCAAAAATTTTATAATATGCAATCCCAAAACCCGCAAAATTTTACTGGAGCTAAAAAAGGCAGAGGGATCAAAGTTAAGAAGAAAGTTCGTAAAAAGGAAAAGAAGAAAGACTGGAGAAATGGAAAATAACCCTGCTTGATGAGATGATGGTCCTTAAAAAGTACTGTTTAACTGTTTAAAGATTTTGAATTTTTTGGAAAAAGAAAAAAAAAAACAGACAGCAGTTTAATGCCAGTTAACTAAGCG
>WNWU01007312.1:0-13438 GCA_012654045.1 Ptyas mucosa | reverse complement strand
AGTTCATGTCCAACTGTCTGTCCAGGAAAGGATGGAGGATTGGGGGACAGAGGGAGGGAGGGAGGGAGAGAGGGAGGGGGGGTGGGGATCTTGCTACCTTGTGTGCCAGGTGAGTCTGGCCAGAGCCGGATCTGGGAGCCAGAGCCGAGCAGCCGAATAGGCTGAGCAGTTGGGGGCCGAACAGCCCACAGGAGAGGAGTAGAGAGGAGAGCAGCCAGAAGCTGAAGGGGAGCCCAGGGGTCCCTAGGAGAGGCCAAGGGGGAGCAGAGACCCCCCCAGAGGCCACAAGGCTGAGGGAGCAGGGGGGCAGAACGGGAGGACAGGGCTGGGTGGAAGGTCTTGGAGGCAGGCAGAAGGTCCTGCTGCTCCAGAGCCTCTCAGGGGGAAGCAAGAGAAGGAGGAGGTCATGCCTAACATCTGCCTGCACTTTTTCTCCCCCACACCCTCATGCAGACACCCCAATCCACCCCATAGATGGCCTCTCCCACCGGTCAGACAAGCACATTCACACCACACCAGACCCAACTCTCAGCCCATAAAAAAACTGGCAAACGTCCCATTCAATCCCTCTGGCTCTAAGCCTCTGGGGAGCCCCCCAAACACCCTTAATCATGCCCAGGGAACTCAACCAACAAGAACAGTCCAAGACAGTTGGAAGGGACCTGGCAGGTCTTCTAGGCCAAGCTCTGCTCCAGCAGGCTAAGAGTTGAGGCTTTAAGGGAGCTGACTTCAACAAGCTAAGAGAGATCTAACACAATGAAATGCAAAGTAGAGAAAAGTAAAGTCTGACACTTGGATAAGAAAAACCAAAAGTACACATATAGACTGGGTGAAACAAGCCTTAATAGCAGTAACTATGCGAGGGATCTTGGGGTCTTAGTGGACAACCAATTAAATATGAGCCAGCAGCAAAAAAAAGCCAATGGAATCCTAAATCGCATTAACAGAGGGATACAATCAAGATCAAGAAAGGCTGAGGACTTTGTACAGTATCTGTATGATAAGATCACTCAGATTCGGGAAAGACTTGGCCGCTGACTGGGTTAGTTCAGACGGGATGACGGAGGCAGGTCTTGAGAGTGTTATCTGGGAGGAGTTCGATCCTGTGGCTCCCGAGGACGTGGACAGGATCTTGGGATGGCTGAATGCGACCACATGTTTATTGGACCCGTGTCCTTCCTGGTTGGTGCTGGCTTCCCGGGAGGTTACATGAGGTTGGCTCCAGAGGATTATGAACACTTCCTTGAGTGAGGGTGTCATACTGGCCGCCTTGAAAGAGGCGGTGGTGAGGCCCCTCCTCAAGAAGCCCTCTCTGGATCCGGCTGTTTTGGCTAACTATCGTCCAGTCTCCAACCTTCGTTTTATTGGGAAGGTTGTTGAGAGTGTGGTGGCGCAGCAGCTTCCCCAGTACCTGGATGAAGCTGTCTATTTAGATCCACTCCAGTCCGGCTTTAGGCCTGGGTACAGCATGGAAATGGCATTGGTCGCGTTGGTGGATGATCTCTGGAGGGCTCGGGGTAGGGGTTATTCCTCTATCCTGGTCCTGTTAGATCTCTCAGCGGCTTTTGATACCATCGACCATGGTATCATGTTGCACCGGTTGGAGGGATTGGGGGTGGGGTGCACCGTTTTGCAGTGGTTCTCCTCCTATCTCTCCGACCGGTCGCAATCTGTGTTGACAGGGGGGGCAGCGGTCAACCCCAAGGCGCCTTGTTTGCCACAAGGGTCGGTCCTCTCGCCACTCCTGTTCAACATTTATGTAAAGCCGCTGGGTGAGATCATCCGTGGTTTTGGGGTGGAGTTCCATCAGTACGCTGATGATACTCAGCTGTACATCTCCACCCCAGACCATCCCAACGATGCCGTGGAAGTAATGTCCCAGTGCCTGGAGGCCGTGCGGGTTTGGATGGGGAGAAACAGGCTTCGACTCAACCCTTCCAAGACCGAGTGGCTGTGGCTGCCGGCGTCCCGGTATAACCAGCTGGCACCATCGCTGGTTACTGGCCCCCACGGAAAGGGCTCGCAACTTGGGCATCCTCCTGGACTCACGGTTGTCTTTAGAAGAGCATATGACGGCCGTGGCCAGGGGGGCTTTCTATTAGGTTCGCCTGATACGCCAGTTGCGTCCCTTTCTAGATTGGGACTCCTTACGCACAGTCACTCAGGCTCTCGTCACTACTCGTCTGGACTATTGTAACGCTCTCTACATGGGGCTCCCCTTGGAGTGGACCCGGAGGTGCCAACTGGTGCAGAATGCGGCCGCGCAGGGGATTATGGGAGCGACGGGGTGCTCCCATGTGACTCCTCTCCTCCGCGAGCTGCATTGGCTTCCAGTGGACTTCCGGGTGCGCTTCAAGGTGTTGGTGATCACCTTTAAAGCGCTCCATGGCTTAGGGCCGGGGTATTTACGGGACCGCCTTCTGCCACCAATTGCCTCCCACCGGCCAGTTCGCTCCCACAGAGAGGGCCTCCTCAGGGTGCTGTCAGCCAGACAATGCCGGCTGGTGACCCCCAGGGGGAGAGCCTTCTCTGTGGTGGCACCCACACTCTGGAACGATCTACCCCCAGAGATACGTGTGATCCCAGACCTCCGGACTTTTCATCGGGCCCTGAAAACTCACTTTTTTCAGTTAGCCGGGCTGGCCTGATTTTATCTTGGTTTTAAATTGATATTGATCTTAAATTGGAATATCTTAAATTAATGGGCCAAACTTTATATAATCTATTTTAAAACTATTTTAACTTTTATGTACAACTGTTTTATTCTGGCTGTTCACCGCCCTGAGTCCGAAAGGAGAAGGGTGGTATAAAAGTTTGAATAAATAAATAAATAAATAAATACTAATACCACCCTATAAAGCCCTAGTAAGACCACACCTAGAATCCTGCATCCAGTTTTGGTCACCACACTATAAAAAAGTTGTCAAGACTCTAGAAAAAGTGCAGAGAAGAGCAACTAGAGTGATGAGGGGACTGGAGGCTAAAACATACAATGAACGGTTGCAGCAACTGGGCATGGCTGGTGTAGTGAAGAGAAGGACCAGGGGAGACATGATAACATTCTTCCAATATTTGAGGGGCTGCCACAGAGAGGAGGGGGTCAAGCTGTTTTCCAAGGCACCTGAATGTCAGACAAGGAATAAGGGATGGAAACTGAAGAAGGAGAGATTCACCCTGGAAATTTTCTGACAGTGAGAGCAATCAACCCATGGAACAGAAGTTGCCTTCAGAAGTTATGGGAGCTTCATCACTGGAAGCTTTCAAGAAGAGACTGGACTGCCATCTACCAGAAATGGTGTAGGGTCTCCAGCTTGGGGGGAAGGGAGTTGGACCACATGACCTACAAGCTCCCTTCCAACTCTGTTCATCTATTTCTAGTTTCTAGAGAGACTGGGAAGGGTTCCGCGTGTGAATGACCTAAACGGTGAATGCAGAAATGCTTAATTCCTTCTTTGAATCTCTTTTTAGGCAAAAAGAAAAAAAACCCAAAATATGAAAAGAACACCGAGAGAGATAGAATCGGGATACAATTCCAAATAGGCACAAAATTCCTAAGGTGGCTGACCAATCCAACCCAGTGAGTGGTCCTTCATGGAGCTCCATCTACATGGGGGGAACCATTTGGTGGGTTTCTCAAGGTTCTGCCTTGGGCCCAGTACTCTTCCTCCTCTTCCTCAATGATCTAGGTGAGGGGACAGAAAGGGAACTCATCAGGTTTGCAGATGGCACCAAGCTTGTGGGAATTATTAAAACATCAGCTCAATTATCCAGAAGGATCTTGACAGACTTGAACGTTGGAGCCTACCTAGCAAGATGCATTCACTGGTGAGCAAAGCCAGGATCTGCAGGATCCTTAGCAGGAAAGCCCAATGCCTGGCTACAGAACGGGCGGCACCTGGCTCAGCAGTGGTACCTGTGGAAGGATCTCGTGGCAAAGCACTTAAGGATCTGCCAGAACTCTGCTGCAGCTGACAAAAGAGGCCAAGGCAGCCTTAGGCAGCAATGAAAGAGGGGTAGATCCAAGATAGCGAGAAGTTCTGGTACCGTCAGACCACTCTTGGAATACTTTGTCCAATTCTGGTCACCCCAAAAAAGAAAAAGTTGTGGAGATTCTGGTCAGTGTGAAGAGAAGAGGAACGAAGATGATTTAAGGTCTGGAGTCTAAATCACTTGCTGAACAGTTGAGGGAGTTTGCTATGTCTAGCTGAGACCAGGTGGGAAGGATTGGGCAGCCATGATAGAATCTTCCAGCACTTTTAGGGGCTCTGACAGAGAAGAGGGGAGGGGCTTCATCTCCAGAGCACTGGGGGGAAGGACAAGAGGAAATTGGGGGGGAGTTTGTTAAAAAGAGACCCAATCTAGAAGTCAGGAGAAATTTTCAGTCAGTAGGAACAATCAAGCAATGGAATAGGTTGCCTCCCAAAGGAGTGACTGCTCCATCTCTGGAAGTTTCAAAAGTGGACAAGAGAACCAGATGGTATAAAGTTCCTGCCTTGAGCAGAGGGTTGGACTAGAAGACCTCCAAAGTCCCTTCCAGCCCTATCAATCTATCTCCTATGTTCTACCATCCCTAAGACGACTTCACCAACCACCGGCCACTGACCAGCTCTAGTTGGCCTTGGTGGCCCCCAGCTTCCCCCTCCTGTTGCTCCTCTCTTGCAGCCTCTGGAGCAGCAGGAGTTTCTGCCTGCCCCCGAGACCCTCAACCCAGCCCTGTCTTCCAGCTCTGCCACCAGCTCCATCAGCCTTGTGGCCTCCGGGGGTCTCTGCTGCCTCAAGGCATCTCCTGCAGACCCCTTAGCTCCCAGTTCAGCTTCTAGCTGTTCTCCTCTCTCCTCCTCTCCTGTGGCTGCCCTGCTCCCAACTACTTGGCTCGTTCAGGTGCTCAGTTCTGCCTCCCAGATCCAGCTCTGGCCAGACTCTCGGTTCTCCCCACAGCAGAGCCCTCACCCTCATCATGGCTGCCCCTCGGCCTCAGCTGGCACTCTGAAGGTTGGAGCTGAGCCTGGAGAGTCACTGTTACCAACCTCACCTCACCACTGCCACGGCCATCCCCTCCACCCTCCTTCTTGGCTCAGAGCCCTGGGATTCCTCAGTGCTCTCAGGCCCTGATGCTGGGTGTCTGGGAGGCTTTCAGCTCAGCTGACTGTCCTGCAGTGACTGGTAAGGTGGGGTTAAGGGAGAGGCTTCACCTGATAAGGGAGTGGCTGGCATTGCTCCCCTGGCACACTGGGGAAGGGAGGGGAAGAGTCTCTTTTCTTTCTCAGATGGGTAAAAGGTCCCCATTCCTCCATTCCAGCTATGGGGAGAGAATGTCAGCAAAGTTCTGCCATGTGCTGGTCACTCAGGAGGGCCAACATCATTTCTGAAGAAGCCCACTTGGCTGGTGACCTCTCTGTGGAGATCTTCACTGACTTTCTCCAAACGCCTGTTCTGCAGCTCTAATTCTTGGATGGCCATTCTGACCTGGTTCACTCCTTCTCTCTTGTCCTCCAGAGTTTCCTGCTGGTCTTCCATTGTGGCCTGGTAAACACATCTGCTGCTGATGCCGATTGTTGAGGTGCTTCTTCTCATTTCTGGTCACCTTCTGAAGAGGGGTAACTTTCTGCTTCAGTTGGCTGGAGTAGCTTTTCTCCACAAAGTGGAACTTTGGTCTCTCTCAGCCAGTCCATGCTGAAAACTCTAGAGGTGCTTCGTAAGTTCTTAAGAAGGTTCCAGACCTCTTTGAGGAGTTTCTCAGAGGTTCTAAGGCAGCCTTCTCAACTCTGAGGAAGGTCTCTTGGCTAGTAACTTCAGACATTTCTTTCTGGAGTTATTCAGTGTGTTTTACCAAAGATTTGTTCTCCTGCTCTAACTGGTGGATCATCATGTGGCATGGTCCAACCTCCCTTTGTTCTCCAGCAGTGTTTTCTGCAGGTCTTCTGTTGTGGTCTGAAGTTGATCCAATGTCTGCTTGAGACAACTGTGCTGCTCTTCCATCTGTTGTTTGTCTTTCTTGAATTCCTGGATCTGAAAGTCAAAGGAATCTCTCAGCTGGTTAATCTGGAGATGGAGGCCATCACTGCTCGCTGAGAGATACCCCAAGGATCTTCCCTAAAGGACCTTTTCTTCCCTGGTGCTGACCTGCTTGAAAAATGGAGAGACACGGTCACTTCCTCTCTCAGTTCAGGGGACATTTTGCTAACCGGCCTTAAGTCCACAGATGCCTTCAAGGGGCCCAGTTTGAGATACACTGACAGAATCCATCACAACTGGTCTCCCTTCAAACTGTCCTGACTTCCCATTTGATTCTGGCTCCAATTCGAGGCATCTCATCTATCAAAACTCTCCCAAGGAGTCAGAATCACCGATCGATCAATTCGGCCATCTCTGGCACTGCTAGGGGGCTTCTGATCACAGGGAAAGGAGGAGGTGACCATTCGGATTAGGAAAGAGCCCCCCCTCCAAGTACTCACCAGTCCCATCCAAGGCACGAAAGCCTGGAGGTCACCTTGGGCCAGTCCCTCCCTCTCAGCCGTAGCCTACCTCACAAGCTTGTTGTGAAGGCAAAGGTATCTTCAGTATGTTCGTGCCTTGAGCTATTTGGAGAAACAATAAAGGTGAATAAAAATCTAAGCAATAAAAAATGAAAATATATAAATAAGTCAATCACCAGGCTGTGTCTGTTTGGGAAATAACTATATCTGGACAACAGAATCCCTTCTTAGGTTAATTCCCCAGGTCATTTTCTAGCTTTGGGGTCTCAGTGCCTCTCCAACTAGGACATCCCGAAGACAATTTTTTCCCTAGTTCATATCGCTGCCCCCCAGCCGCCCGGCCCCAGCCCCTTTCCCGAGACAAGGACCTTCGACATGGTGGATGAGGAGTTTGGTGACAGGTATGGAGGCTGCAGACACGGCAGGTATCAGCACGTCTGTCGTGTTTGGTTGAACCCCATTTCACTCATCTCTCCCCCCCTTAATTCTGCCTTAAAGGGGAGGGTCTCTCCCTCCTGAGGAGCCCAGGCAAGGGAGGCCCTGCGATGCCCCCAGTGCTGCCATCCAATCCAGCCACTTTCCAGGGATGTTGAGCAGAGCCTCCATGATGTGGTCCAGACTCCCCAAGGATGCTGGAGGTTGCCATGGTGAGCTCCAGCCAATGAGCTCAGGAGGAGCCTCTGACGTCACAAGCCAAGGCTTTGATTGGTCTGGACCTGAGATTTGAACAATATCCACCAACAGGTTGCCTTCACCTGTGGGCGGGGCTTATCCACAGATGAGCCAACTGTTAAAGGGCTCTTACAAGCAAGCCCTGAATTGGGTCATCCAGAGCTCATCCATCTGATAGACACCTGTCAGTTGTCTGGAGAGCTGGGAAGCCACAGGTTGTTCCCCTTGTTTGGGGGTGCAGTCCAAATTAAAAGGTTGTCCCTTATATCTGGAGTCCAGCATTAGAGAGCCAGGGAATCCAGGTTTTCCTCTCCAGGCCCAGCTGAAGAGGTGTTGGAAGAGGAATGGGAGGAAGGATGAGGGATTATTCAGCTGAAGAAGACATGGGGAGAAGGTGGCTGAAGAAACACAGGGATTCAATTCCACACAGTCCCTAATCAAGGACCCCACAGTCGTCTTCTGCTTACAGCCAGGAGAGTCCCAGGTTCTGATGGCCCTGAAAAAAGGGATTTATGACGGGTCCTCGCACGTATGACTGAAAGCAGCATCCCCATGGTCACACGCTCCTGACAACGGGCATGGAAATACGACAAGCAACATCAAAGGTAGAAACTGAACTTGCTTAATGACCCCGTGATTCACTAAACAATGCAGCCATTTGCTTAATAACCATGGCAGAAACATTGCAAAACTGAGAGCAACTCACTTAACGACCACCCAGCTTAGCAATTGCAATATTGGTCGTAAGTCAAGGACTATCTTAAGGATGCCGCAGCGGACTGATCTGGAAATGCTGAAGCAGGCTTTGATTTAAACAGGGTTGAGAGACCACCAGGAGATGCCAGGGTTAGGCTGAGAAGGGAGTCAGAAGCCAAGGCCTTTTCTTTCTTTTTCTCCCTTCTCCCTCCCATATTTTCCCTCCCATTTTCTCCTGCATTTCTGCATCTTATATTCTAAACTAAGAAAAAAATAGAAAAGCAGAGAGAGAGAGAAAAAGGCAGAGGCCGACCTCTCCTGCTCTCAAGAAAACCGCCTGGATGCAGCCGTCCTATTCATGGGGCTGATCCCACCACACCAAGGGCAGGGGGGCTTTCATTCCTCTGGGACCTGCAGAGTGACCAGCCGATGTTGGAAATACTCAGTTAATGACAATGACTATTGCAAGGACCCACCTCCAGAACCCGAGGGGTGGGGGGGGGTCTGTCTGTGTCCAGGACATAACCATTGACATTGGTTAAGGCATCAGACTAGGAATGTAAGGGATCCTGAGTTCAAGTCCTGCCTTAGCCCTGAAAGCCTGTTTGCTGACCTCGGGACAGAGTCTCTCTTTCAGACAAGCCCACCTCACAGGGTGATTGTTGTGGGGGAAAGAGGAAGAGGAAGAAGAGTTGGACATATTCACCTCCCTTAGTTATTAGAAAAAATAATAAAACACTGGGGAAAAATCTAACAAAAATAAAACGCGGCTTTCCTGCTTCTGTTTGCATGGCCTCTGTCCTAGCCTTGTGCAGATACAGGAATTTCTCTTCTCACTGGACCCCCCCAAGCCCTGAGACACAGTGGGTTTCTCTGTTTCTTTGGGAAAGGTTGCCAACTCATCTTCCAGCAGGAGCCCTGAATCCACCAGGACCCTCCAACCCCTCCCCCCAGGTCTTTCTGGGGTAGAGCAGCCCCATCCAAGAGCAAAGGAGAGAAACTCCTGGACACAGAGAGCTCCTCCCCCCATCACAGCCCCTCCCTCTTGCCAGGGTTCAGCTGAAACTCACTGCCTGTAGGGGGCAGCATAGAGTCTGGCCCTGAAGTCCTAGCTTGGCCCTGGGAATTGAAATCAGGGCCTCCAGGTGATTGGCTCAAAGCCCTCAGCCACCTTCGCCTAAGGCGGGACTAGAACTCACAGTCACTTACTTATTGGTTCAAAGTCATTAAAGCCCCACCTTTTCTTGATAGGTTGCAAGATAGGTTGGCCACTGCCTTCTTCCCAACCTACCCCTGGCATTTCCTGGTGGTCTCTGCTAGATACCCCTCGAATTGGGTGGCTGTGAATTGGGGCCCGTTGTCTGATACAAGGGTATCAGTAGCCCATGGGTGGCGAAGAGTTTCCGAAGCACTCTGATTACCGCTTCAGAGGTCGTGGATTGCATCAGGGCAATCTCGAGCCATTTGGAGGAGGCGTCGACGATGACCAGGAACGTTTGGCCATGAAAGAGGCCTGCGAAGTCTATGTGGATTCTCGCCCAGGGCCCTTGGGGCCTCTCCCATTCCCTGACTGGTGCTGTTGGGGGATCTGGTCTGGATTCCTGACAGGGGTTACACTTCCCCACCCACTCGGGAATGTCGTCATCCATCTGGGGCCACCAGACGTAGCTCCTGGCCAGCCCCTTCATCCTTACAATCCCGGGGTGCCCTTCATTCAACATTTTAAACACTTTTTCCCTTAAGCATAAGGGTACAATGACACGGTCACCCCACAACAAACAACCCCCTTGCATAGACAGTTCCTTCTTCTTGTTTGAAAATGCTTTGAATTCCCCGCCCTCAATCTTTGCCGGCCAACCCCTCGTGACCCCAGTCATGACAGTTCTCAGCACGTGATCTTTAGCTGAGGCTCTTGCCAATTCAGTTGAAGTGAGAGGCCCCGAGTCCAAAACATCAATAAGGAGAACCGGTGCCTCCGGGGTTGGGTCCTCTAGGAGGTCTGGTAGTGGGCAGTGGCTGAGGGCGTCGGCGTGCCCCAAGCTCAGTCCTGATTGGTGGACAAGTTGGTAGGAGTAAGCTTCCAGGAAAATGGTCCACCATGCCATGTGTGGAGACAAGGCAGCGGGGGGGGGGGATCCCCAGCCAGGAGGCCCAAAAGTGGTCGATGGTCCATGACCAGTTCGAAATTTTGCCCGAATAGGTATTCGTGGAATTTCTTGAGCATAATTGGTTAGTGAGAGACCTATTGAACTCTTGCTCTTGCTGTTCTGATCATATGGCAATAGGAACAGCAGATTATACTGATTAAAATAATAGGTCTGGTGTCTCTTAAAAATCTAACATCTCTTCTGTATTTCTGCATTCCCTGTCTCTTCAGTCTCCGGAAACAGGAGGATTCATTCTTGCGTTATTGTATTTCATTTTGACAACACATCCTTCGCATAGAATATTTGAGTAGGTCGGTTACTGTGGTCCATGGCCTAGAGGAGTGCTTGAGTGGCAGCTGAGATATGAGGAACTTGGAAAATGCTGATAACTTGGAAGTTATCCCTAGATAATCAATGCAACTTTATTTATTTCAATGTATATAGCCACCCATATGACATATGACTTTGGGTAGTAAGCAATAATTAAAATTAATCCTTGAAATATTATCGGCATCATCAACAACCAAAAAACGCATCACACCAGAGGAAGCTTACACGTTCACCTGAAAAACTACCCAGTGAAAAACATCCTGCCCCAAGACGAGGGGAAAAAGCCACGTTTTAATGCCTTGGTGGTAGTGGTGGTGTAGAGATCAGGAAATGGAAGAAGATACATACCACATTGCTTTAGTAAGAGCATATTTTGGAATATTACCTCCAGTTTTGGCCGCCACAATACAACAAAGATGCTGAGACTATAGAAAGGGTGCAGAGAAGAACAATCAAGATGATTAGGGGGCTGGAGACTAAAACATATGATGAAGGGTTGCAGGAACTGGCTATATCTAACAAAGATAAAGACTATGGGTGACATGATAGCAGTCTTCCAACATCTGAGGGGCTGTCACAGAGATGTGGCTGTAACAGGTGGAACGTGATGAAGGAGAGGATCAACCTAGAACTAAGGAGAAATTTCCCGATAGGAAGAACAATTAACTACTGGCACAGGTTGTCTGCAGAATTTATGGCTGTTCTATCAGTGAGGTTTTAAAGAAAAGATTGGACAGCCATTTGTCTGAAATGGTACATGGTCTCCTGCTTGATCAGGGAGTTGGGCGAGAAGACCTCCAAGGTCCCTTCAAGCTTTGTTATTCTGTTAAATTCAGCTTCTAGATGACATTTATGGCCTCTGATAAATGTCTATTCAGGGTTTTACCTCCCTGTCTGTGATTACATGGTAAATATAGAACCTTTCTTTCATAAGTAAGTGCATATTCCAAAAAAGGATCCAGGTTAGTTATTTTGTTTAAGATGTTTATTGAAAAACATCATCAGTGCTCCTTGAATATATAATAAATAATCCCCCAAATTGCTTTTAGTTGGGAAGTGGGGAAGGAAAAAAAAGGTATAAATTGGCCTCAGAATTGCCCTAGCTGGATAGAAGCGATTTATAGTGAGCATGTGCCAATAACATTTGGGGGGACGCTATTTCAACGGATGGGTTTAGGATTCCTAATAGAGAAGGTCAGTCTGATTGACCATCAGACAGAGGAATTAAATAGGATTTTCTTTCCCATTTAGATGGTGATACTGAGGAACAAAGAAGAGTGGAGACCATTTTGAGTTTCTGAGAAACTTTTGTGAGTAAAGCAGAAGAATGAACTTTCATGGTCCTCTTATATTCTCTATTCTTAGTAAACGTAAATCAACTTTTCCTTTTCAATTGAAAATGTACCAATTAACAAGATTCCTGAGAGCACAATATCCAAGCAAGGTATGCTACATTGACATTCACTTGGGGAAAAATTTTTGTTTACAGTTGAATTGAAATCGCCATGCATGGAAATTCTTCGTGCCAGGTTAAGATATGCACTTTCCCTGCCATTTTAATTGTCTCATTTGTGTATCTTATTAAATACAGTATTATGCTGGCGTATGTATTGTAGCAAAAACTTTGCATCACTTGCATGAAATTATAGCCTATTAGATATTGTAACCTGAGTACTGGTCTGTAAAATTCCTTTCTGGTAGAATACAAAGTTTATGCCAGCAGAGCCGTTCTACTTGCTTTATGTGCCTACCATCACCATGTTCCAAGGACAGATCTGCCTGAAGTCGCTGAACAAAATTCCACCTCTTACTAGACAATACAGTTGATGCTGCAGAAAGTACAGGAGATCCTCGAGTTACAACAGGTCAAAGTTAGGACACCACTGAAAAAATGGACTTATGACCTTTTTTCACATTTTTTTTTATATTTTAAATTTTTATTAAAGACAAAAGACAAAAGACAAAACAACACCCAGTGTATAATACATAATAGGGAAAAACGGAGGAATTTTTTCTTCATCTTCAGGTCTTCCAAAATTCTCTTTGCCTTGGCACTGGCATTATTTCTTCCAAATTCCCGGTTGCATAGTCCACAAATGGCTGCCATATCTTCCAAAATAAATTTTCTTTCAATAGTCCTTTTTTAAATTTTATATCACACATTAGCTTATCATTAAGAGCAATTTTCCAAACTTCTCTAAACCATTCACTTATTTTGTATTCAACATTCAATTTCCAATATCTTGCGATCACAATTCGTCCCATAATAACCAATATCCTTTTTTCCCATTTAACGACCATCGCAGCATCCCCATGGTCACGTGATCTATATTCAGAGCCTTGGCAACTGACTCATCTTTATGATGGTTGCAGTCTCCCAGGGTCATGTGATCAGCTTCTGCGTCCTTCTGGCAAGCAAAAGTAATGGAGAAGCCAGGTTCTCAAAACAACTGTGCTACTTCAATCAATCCATCAATCAACCAGAATAGACCTGGAAGGGATCTTGGAGGTCTTCTAGTCCAGCCCCCTACTCAAGCAAGATATCCTATAGCAGTGATGGCGCATCTTTTTGCCATCACGTGCCAAAAGTGGGGGGAGTGTGGAGGGGTCACGCGTGCAGGTGCCCACACTCACATTTCAATGCGCCCCACCCCCACGCATGCGTGCACGACCCCACCTGTACTCCGCCCGCTTTTGGTATGATGGGCCCTCCCAGGGCTGCAGAGCCTTTCTAGGAGCCTGGGGAGGGCAAAAACGGCCTTCCCCACCCTCCCAGAGGTCCCATTTCTCAACTTCCGTTGGAAGAGAAAATGGTGTTTTTCAACCTCCCCAGGCTCCAGAGTCTTTCTAGGAGCCTGGGGAAATAGAAAATGGCCTTCCCCAAGGCCTGAAAATCAGCTGCCCGGTGCGCGCATGCACGCTGCAGCTAAGCTAGCGCAACACTCGCATGCCCACTGATATGGTTCCATGTGCCACCTGTCTCTCATACAGCAATGAAAAATAAAAACTAGGGACAAACTAGAAAAAACTAGGGACAAAGATGCTTGGTGAAATTCTGTATTTAATCAAACGTTCACCCTGTCCCTAAGAAAAGTGTAATGACAATAGGCCAAAAAA
>WNWU01007310.1:0-13269 GCA_012654045.1 Ptyas mucosa | reverse complement strand
TTTCATTATTTCCAGCTTGAAAAGCTTGAAAAAAAGTATCAATTTTTTCCAGTAAAGCAGAGGTAATTGAATTCAAAGCTTCTTCAAAATCAGACCATATTTGAGAATTAGCTAACCCATCATTGCTTTCAAAAAGACCAGCCATCTTGCCCCCCTTCTTCTTCCCTTTCCAAAAGGACAGAAAAAGAAGAAAAGAAAAAAAGAATATCAGAAAAAAAACCCTTTCACTTTATACTTTATATTGCTGCTTCAATTGTTACAATTATTTCCATCCTTGATTAATCCGCTTTTCAAAATAGAGTCTTATGTTTCAAACAGGGGCTTTATCAATAATTACTTTTAACTTTCACTTCTTCATGCCCCGTTGAAACTAAAACGCCATCTTGCTTTCTCTTTCTCCCCATGAGAAATTTTTTTTAAGGAGAAGGTAAATCCTTGGAGTTAAAATAATACTTGCAGTTTTCATTCTTCCTGCTTGTGCTCTGCCAGCTCAAATCAAGCATATTTATTTCAAGTTGGTTGCTGGGATGGCCGCGACATCTAGCTCTGCAGTTAGCAGAGACGTCCAGGGTCCGGAGTACTGACAGGCTTCGCAGGAAGCTCTCATCTTCGAGCACCAGACTATGGGTAAAATCTGGTGCTCTTAAGGAGCTCTACCCCACTCGTCTACTCACTTTCCCCCCTTTTGCCGAAGGGAAAGTTTCCGAACCACAAGACAGCTGATTGTTGCTGTTCTTGCGGTTCTACGGAGTCCTGAATTGGCGCTTCGCAAAGAAGTGTCCAGCGATGCTGGCGGTCCCACTGGAAGTCCCGTACCTCCCTTGATCTTGATTGGATCCCTCTGTTAATGCAATTTAGGATTTGATTGGCTGCCACTGCACAGTTAGCTCATATTTAACTGTTTGTCCACTAAGACTCCAAGATCCCTCTCACAGTTACTGCTATTAAGCCTGGTTTCACCCAGTCTGTATGTATACTTTTGGTTTTTCTTGCTGAAGTGTAAGACTTTACTTTTCTCTACATTGTACTGAGTACTGAGCAAGTCACCCAAAGAATTGAAGTACAGCGTTTATGGAATATCAAGTAGCTAAACCAGAAAAGAGGGTGAGCAAAACAGGCTGAGGCTAAATCCCAGCAAGGCAGAACTGGCCCAGTTCCATGGGTGTTCCATTTATTGCTCCAAAGCAGTTCTACTGACGGCAACTTCTGGAAAAGCTGGGAGAAGCTGTGGTCAGGAATGCTGGTGTTAACCTAAAAGCCCAGGCTGTCTTCCCCTGATAGAATCTGCTTATCCTGCAGGGACCAGGAGGAGGGAATACTGTGGGTGTGAGAGATTCCCAGAGACTCCCAGAAAAGGGGCTTCTCGGCTGCAGTGTGCCCAAGAGTTCACAGTTGCCCATCCTTCTCACATTTCCTTTTCTCCTTCAGCAAAAGGAGTTAATCCTGAAGGGCAGCCCTTAAATTGGACAGCAACCAATGTTGGAAGAAATATCCTTCTGGGTTCAGCTCCAAGTGGGGAAAAAGACACTGGAAACATGGAGACTGCTTGGAAAAATGGTTTAATGGTGGACAGGATCACATGGCTTGAGTTCCTGAACAGAAAAAGGGGGCGAGATACAGCGAGTCCCCAGGTTTTATGCTTTCTCTGGCTTTGAACTTCCTGGGCCCCCAAAAGAGTATCCTGATTGGTTGTCAGACTCCCAGGGGATGGGGGTCTTAGCTAGCCTTGCTGGCTGACGTAATCTTCCCAGGTACCATGTGGTGAGTTTCTGTCCTAGATGGGTCCCATTGTCTTGCAGATGAGGTCCATTGACAAAGATTGAGTTTCTGCCTCTGGCCCATTAACAAAAGGGTGGGGGCAGGAAGGTGGGAGCTGCTTTGTCTTTAAAACGTGCTTCTCCATTTCTCATCCAGGGAAACATAATATTCTGCCTTTTAATATTTTCCAAAATATTTCCTTCTTCTAGGAAAGGGATGGGTGCTAACTTCCTACACCGACTCTACATAATGTTGATCGTTTTATGGCTGTTTTGAACTCTAAACCTTGTAAACCACCTAGAGTTGCAGGGGTAATTGTTGGTAATAAATACATTCCTTCCACTACTCAACAGCTGATCTACTGTATTTGTAGCTATAAAATTGTAATAGATGATTACAGCCATAAGGTACAAGCTTGCATGTTTGGGTTTGTATATGTATTTTTAGAGAGAGGTTTTGTCCTCTAAAACTGAAGTTGTCAACAATTTTGTGTGCATTTGCAGGTTACTGAGCTGAATGAGCCTCTTTCAGATGGAGAGAGAAACCTGTTATCTAGCCAGGGAATCTTTCTGGTGACTCATCAGCAGCATTGAGCCCTGAAAGCTGATGAGAATGAAAAGAAGCTGGAAAGACTGAAAGCACAGAAGAAGAAAAGGGAAAACACAATGATATCTTGGCTTCCCAAGATAAGTTCTTAACCAAAAACTCTGGTGATATTCAGTGAGAACAAGAACGAAAGACGATTATTGCTGCTATTTGGCTAAAGTACTGCAGAGGCAAAGAAAAGCAGTGTGGTGGCTGCCTCTGAGGTAGCTTACAAGGAAGGCTGTGAAATGGCTGGCTAGCCAAATAATCGTTGGGTGAAGGTATTCCAGGGTTGGACACGGGGAATGAGGAAGATCACCTCACTTTGGATGTCAACCAGCAGGAAGAGGAAGCCAGGGAGGGCACCATCTGAAGGACTTTCGGATCCCAGCTCTCCATCCATTATCACCTCACTGCCCTCATTCAGCAGCCCTTTGTCGTGATGTATCATGTGCCTAGTGCATATTTATTTATTTATTTATTTATTTATTTATTTATTTATTTAATTCAATTTATAAACCGCCCTTCTCCTGCTGGACTCAGGACGGTGTACAGCCAGAAATAAAAAACAATCAATACAAAAATTTAAAATTTAAAAGAATTATATATTTTGGCCATAAATTTAAAAACCTCATAGCTAAAACCCAGTTTAAACAATTTAAAAAATCCAAAATCTTAAAAAAAGGGGAGGGTTCATGCCAGCCCTGCTTGTTGGAAGAGAAAAGTTTTTAGGGCACGGCGAAAACCTGGAGATCTGATATACTTCGTATCTCCGGAGGCAGGTTGTTCCAGAGGGCGGGTGCTGCCACAGAGAAGGCCCTCCCCCTGGGGGTCGCCAGCCAACATTGCCTGGCCAACGGCACCCTGAGGAGTCCCTCTCTGTGGGAGTGTACTGGCCAGTGGGAGGCTATTGGCGGCAGAAGGCGGTCCCGCAAATACCCAGGTCCGATGTCTGTCTGCCCAAATGTGCTGCTGCAGAGCCAGAGCCAGTGGTGAAATCCAATTTTTTTTACTACCAGTTCTGTGGGCATGGCTTTATGGGTGTGGTGTGGCAGGGGAAGGATACTGCAAAATCCCCATTCCCTCCCCACTCCAGGGGGAAGGATATTGCAAAATCTCCATTCCCATTGGGACTCCTTGTACATGGTCACTCACTTCCCGCCTGGACTACTGTAATGCTCTCTACATGGGGCTCCCCTTAAAGACCACCCAGAGTCTCCAACTGGTCCAGAATGAGGCCGTGTGGATGATTATAGGAGCGTCATGGTGCTCCCATGTAACACCTCTCCTGTGTGAGCTGCACTGGCTTCCTGTGGTCCTCCAGGTGCGATTCAAAGTGTTGGTGACCACCTTTAGAGCGCTCCATGGCTTAGGACCTGGATACCAACGGCCAGTACGCTCCCACAGAGAGGGGCCCCTTGGGGTGCCGTCGGTCAAACAATGTCGACTGGCAGCCCCCAGGAGGAGAGCTTTCTCTGTGGGAGGACCCACAATTTGGAATGAGATCCCCCCAGAGATATGGAGGATTCTGGATTTATGCACTTTCCACCGGGCCCTCAAGACTTTTCTATTCCAACAAGCCGGGCTGTCCTAACTTCTCCACTTGCTTAATTTTAATTTTAATTTTAAAAGGGGTATTTTCATAGTTGGGCCAAAATTGTTTAATATGTTTTTTAAACTGCTCTTAAATTTTGTACTCTATGTGTTTTATCTCTGGCTGTTCACTGCCCTGAGTCCTTCGGGAGAAGGGCAGTAAAATCAATCAATCAATCAATCAATCAATCAATCAATCAATCCCACCCCATTCCCATACCACAGGTGGTATTTGTTGGTTCTCCGAACTACTCACACTTTCCACTACCGGTTTTCCAGAACCTGTCAGACTCTTCTGGATTTCACCCCTGGACAGAGTTGTATGGTTTAGCATTGTGGCATGTTTTTATATAATTTATATAATTTTATTATAAAGGTAAAGGTTCCTCTCGCACATATGTGCTAGTCGTTCCTGACTCTCATTTCCGTTTCAAAGCTGAAGAGCCAGTACTGTCCGAAGTCGTTTCCGTGATCATATGGCCAGCATGACTCAACGCCAAAGGCGCACGGAAGGCTGTTACCTTCCCACCAAAGGTGGTCTCTATTTTTCTACTTGCATTTTTTAACGTGCTTTTGAACTGCTAGGTTGGCAGAACAAGTAATGTGAGCTCACCCCGTTATGCGGCACTTGGGATTTGAACCGCTGAACTGCTGACCTTCTGATCGACAAGCTCAGCATCTTAGCCACTGAGTCACCATGTCCCATAATTTTATTGTATGAAAATATAAAATACAGGTGAAAATAAAGATAACGGGGAAGGAGAAAAGAGGAAAAGAAGTGTGGGTTAAAGGGGGAAAAATGCATTAGGTTCTCCTGCTTGAGCAGGGGGCTGGACTTCCCTTCCAGCTCATTCTATTGTATTTGAAATTTCCTGACCGAACTTATCCGCCCAGTAGAATAAAGATATTAAGGTTACAGCCACAACTTTTTCCTTTTGCATACTCAGTGTCCACTAGCTGTTTCTATAACAACAGTCTTATCTAAGCAGCAAATCCCAAAGTCAAACTTTCATCCTTTTTCCAGCCCGAGAACAAAGTCTAGAAGGAGATTCCAAGTAGAAACAAAACTAGATATTTTTTTTCTTTGTTTAAAGCAGCTAATATGGCCATCTCAGCTAGCTCCCATCAGTGTCAGCCCTAGAGGCCATCTTTTCTTTGGATCTTCAGGGCTGCCACACTCAGTGCTGTGGGAAACTGGGAGGGGGAATTGTAGGGAGCTGAGGAGATATATAGGCATCATAACATTCCTGAGGGCCACTCTGCCCTGCATCTGGAGGGGTGTGGCTGGGAGGCATCTCCAGTTGGGACAGTGCATTGATTGGACCATGTGATGGACAAGTGGGTGCAGGGGAAGGGACTTGGACTTTCACTTGGGTGGGGAAAACCTGGAAGCTTTCAGATTCGGGTTTTCCCATATGGTGCCAATATGACATCACTAATAAAATGGAACTTTGAGGAATTTCTAGCCTCGGGGTCTTCTTTCGTTATGGGTGTAACTTGGAACCCTGACAATCAGTTTTTCCAGCCATTCTTCCATTGGGGAAGTTAGCATATCTTTCCACTCTCACTGTGGTCGGCATATACAACAACGAAGTTCCTGATTTTTTTCCCAAGTTCTTTGTCCACTCACTTGTTGAGTTCTATTTTCATTTTGAGGATTGTCTGTATTAAAATATGAATCTTACCCCAGTATTTCTTCACTTTGTTACAAGTCCACCAAAGATGGTAAAGTTTCTTCTTTACATTTCCAACATCTGTTTGAAATACCTTTATGCAACTTTAACAATTGCTTAGGTATTAAATAACTATATCATTTTATTTAAAAAATCTTTTAAGTTATAATTCATTGTCATCCACATGTTTTCCCATTGTTCAAGCATTATATTATACCCAAAGTTCTTTGCCCATTGAATCATACAAACTTTCACATACTCATTTTCCAAGTTCAAATTCAGTAGCCATAAACCTTGGCAATAATGTGTTCATTATTACCACATAATAATCTTTTTTTACAGAGTCAACCCTGTAACCTTTTTGGTCCAGCTTGAATCTTCCCTTCAGTTGTAAACATGCTAATCCATGACAGACATGCCCTTCTGACTTTGGATTTGAGATTAGGTTCATCTTGATCAAAAAATATTTGAGCAGAAGTGCATCAATCTGACCTCATACCAATTCTTTTCTAAAGAAGAAGAAAGTTTCCTGAGGTGATATCCAAGAAGTACCTTCCAAGGTAACCTTATTTTATGTTTATTCCAAACTTCCAGATCTGGAAATGGCCCATTGGCCATTCTTTGAGTGTCCCAGCTGCCACAAAAGAACTGTTCCCTCCCTCTCATCAAAGTCAAATGCTGGAAGAAGTGCTTGTTCCACCTCTGCCCATTTTTAAACCTCTCTACACAACCTAGATGTGGCTGTGGGCAGTGGTGGGTTTCAAATTTTTTTACTACCGGTTCTGTGGGTGTGGCTTGGTGGGCGTGGCTTGGTGGGCATGGCAGGGGAAGGATACTGTAAAATCTCCATTCCCTCCCGATCAATTGGGGCAGAGAATAGATGGGGCAGGGCCAGTCAGAATTTTTACTACCGGTTCTCCGAACTACTCAAAATGTCTGACCGGTTCTCCAGAACTGGTCAGAACCTGCTGAAACCCACCTCTGGCTGTGGGAGAGGAAAACTGAAATGGCTGCTGGAAGACATCCAGAAAATGGCTTTCTAGGACAGCTTTGATCACCAAAATCCAGAAGGAGCCATAAATCCTTCTGTTGTGTTTGCACATAGGGATTCATGCATACAGTCCATCTAATGCCTCACCTTTCAGGGTTTTAATGAAAAGCTAACATCCAGAAGTACTTAATTTGGTGCTTGGTGGAGGGGTCTGTGTCCATGTAGTTCATTACAGAAAAAGAAACCATCATGGATCTGAGGCACTTGTTAGGCTGCTCAGCAGGGCTTCAGGAGGCGTCTCCATTCTGCCAGCACTGTCTTGGCCTGGCTACCTTCTAAGCTTTGGTGTGAGATGGGTTCTTATGCTTAGATCTGCTTCCCTGTTTTCATGTGCTCCATCAGACCTTGCTTTTGAGGACTTTCCTCTTGACTTTCAAGGCATATAGCCCTAATAATGCCATGATGTCATTGCCCAAGCAATGGTTGCCATGGGGACTGGATGACGTGTCATGTAGAAAGTTGCTAGGGATACAGAGCTGGCTTGGAGGGAGGGGAGACAAAACATCTGCAAAGATTCTTTGTCAACACAGGAGAAGAGCAGGAACATAATTCAAAGGAGACACAATAAAAATGTAATTTCCTGGATTTTGAATGTCAGATAGGTCTCACGTCCCAACAGCTCAGATTAATTCCAAGACAGAAACTGGTAGAGTTGAGTTCTGGGAGGGGAGGAGGAGCTTCTCCAAAGAGTCCTAAAAAGATAATTTTGAAGACTTAAAATGACGGGGTGGGGGACGTGGGGCTGGGTGGGAAGGGAGAGAAAGACAGCAGAAGCCAACTTGGCTGCACAAAAGGCTTTGTGAAAAGGACTCCGGTGGCAAGTGGAAGGAGGTCACCCAGAAATATGAACAGAAATGCCTGCCTTTGCAGAAGGGGTGCCAGGAAAGCTAAGAATAAACCGAGATTAATGAAGGATGCTCAGGGCAACACAAAGAATGTCTTCAGAAACTCAAAAGGAAAAGGAAATCATAAACCAGCAGCTTAGTGAAGGAGGAGAGCAGGGGCGGATTAAGGCTCACTGGTGTCCTAACCACAAATCTTGGTGCCCCCCTCCTTTGTTTTTTACAAATCTTCATTGGTTGTTTTTTTTTCTTTCTCAACTTTGTAGTGCCCCCTTTGGGCCTGGCGTCCTAAGCACGTGCTTAGTCTGCTTAATCCACCACTGGAGGAGAGAAGAAAAAAGCCAGCGTGGCTTAACTCAGGTGGTGGATGGAGCAGATCCTAAGGGACTCCTTCCAGGTCTGTGTTCCTAAGAGGTCCAGATTCCAAGTCATTAATGTAACAGAACAACCCACAAAGATCCTCAAAGAAGACCCTTTAGGTCAAAGGCGCCTCTGGCTCTTTGGGAACATTTTCCCTTTCCAGAGTAGCCGAACCTTTGTCTTGTTGGAGGGCTAAGGACCCGTTTGTGAAATTTCAACTTCATTGTCCTCTTTGGGAGAGCAGGAACATGGCTGAGAAAACTCAACAGAGCAATAACCTGCATTTCTGCAATGACTCTGCAGGAGGCAGAGCACCCCAAGGGATGAGTCAACTGAGGCACAGATGCTCTTCTTCAGGATGATGGCAGGGTGAATTATTTCATTTCCCCACTGAACCATTTCATTTCCTCTGTTTGTTGGCATGCGGCACGGGTAACGTGTTTGGTGCAAGCATGTGATTTTTGCACAGGGCATGCCACTAAAACGGTCATCACTCAGGAAGAAGGAAACCGTTGGAGAAGAGCCAAGGTAGCCCCAGAACAGTAGCGCTTTTTCCAAGCAACCAATTTTATTAAAAGGCAGAGGATTTTGTGAGCTAGGTTGATATTGCATATCAATTGCACACCAGAACAACTAGACACAAGAACAGTTTTTTCCCGAATGTCATCACTCTGCTAAACAAATAATTCCCTCAACACTGTCAAACTATATACTAAGTCTGCATTACTATTAATCTTCTCATCATTCCCACCACCCATCTCCTCCCACTTATGACTGTATGATTGTAACCTTGTTGCTGGTATCCTTAAGATTTATATTGACTGTTTCCCTATGACTATCATTAAGTGTTGGACCTTATGATTCTTGACGAATGTAGCTTGTCTTTTATGGACACTGAGAGCCTATGCACCAAGACAAATTCCTTTGTGTCCAATCACACTTGGCCAATAAAGAATTCTATTCTATTCTATTCTAATTGCCATCCATCCTACGTCAATCTAGCCTTCACCAATCTAGTCCCTCAGTGAAACGGCTTGGTCAGAAAAGGGGCTTCAGGGCCCCTCCTGATTATTTGCCATCAACAAAAGTGTGCCAAATACTGGATTTAGAGAGACCTGTTTCAAATTCTAATTCAGCCAGTCACTATCAGCTGAATCTACTTCACAAGGGGGTAGTGGGTGTGAGGGGGAGGGGGGAGAGATCTATTGGGCTTACCTACCTGGAAGAGTGGCAGGACAGAAAGGCATGCAATAAATAATTCAATGTTTTCCATGCTCTGCTCAGAAAGGTCTAACACTTTCCCAGTTACAAAATAGTTTTATTGATTCATGTAAGTAACCAACTGCTTCCTTTATTGATAACAACTGAAAACAGTATAAAAGAACAGAGTAAACAGTTTAAAATACAAGACAGATTACATAGTAATTAATTGGTTGAAAGCCAACATTTAAAATCAAAGCAAATCTCTTCCTCTCTCTCTCTCTCTCTCACGCACACTCATGGCCTGATCTTCAGGCTCTTGCAAGAGGCTTTTAAAGGAAGGGCCGCTCCAGGTGAGATTGTGCTGAGGGCTGTTCTGCAGATCTTAGCGGTTGCAAAAGAACCATGATGGAGAGAAGTTCTGCCTGTAGCTCCATCTGAAAGAATGGCTATAGGGAGGCAGCAGATGCTTGGCCAGCAGTCCCACCCCTGCTGCAGAAGAGAGAATCCTTCTTGGCCGAGAAGGAGGGCAGCCCCAGCCCCAGCCCCAGCCCCAGCCCCAGCCCTGCCATCTCAGCAAGAGGTTTTCAGGAGATGAACTCTGGGGGGGAGGGGGGGCATTGTCCTTTGGGAAAGTTGACCCTCCACTGAACAGAAGTGCTCCAGGTGCCCCTCCAGAATCATCAGCCCCTTCTGGAATGCAGCCCCATTGAGAACAGGCAGGCTCCCCACCACCACCCTATCCAGGAGCCTTTGGTCTGCTGAACCTTCATCTAGTCAAGAACCCTCATTTATTTGGGCAGAAACCGGAAGAAACTTGGGGAGGGGGGATGTCTGGGAAGTACAAGCACACATGATTCACAGGTTGTGTAAAGGAGGCCATTGGCTGTCGAGTGCTGGGGAAATGATCCTCCTGGTCGGGAACGTGGCCTGTCTGGTGCCACCTGGGAAACCGATGCTGGGAAGAGCCAGTTTCTTGGCAAAATCCCTTGGCACGGCAAATGCAAGGCTGCCAACTGTTTCCGTACTGCTTTTTTCAGCTGCTTTCAGACAGAAGAATCTTCCTAATGCTGCCAATTAAGGACGTGGCATAATTGTTCCCTCTTCCCTTCCTTAATGTACTTTCTGTGGGAAGCAAAGTGATGGCAGACGCAAGAGAAAAACGGCTGCAGGCTGAGCGCCTTCGCTTCAAGGGGCCGTAGAAACAGAGGTACCCCACAAGGATGGAGAAGAGCCACCTCCAGGGGCCTCTGCAAAGCCCCCCCATCTGCTGATGCTGAACCCCCAACCTCAGGCTATGGGGCGGAAGTCGGGTCTGCCCTTTGGGGCCAAAGGGGCCCTTGGCTCACTGGATGGAACAGGCAGCACCAATTAGCAACGCAGCCTTTTTCCTAACACTCAAGTACGCCTCTGCGATAAGTATTTTGATAAGCTCAGCAATAAATAAATCATCAAGTTCTGACAGCCACGTCTCAGGAGGATCATTGACCAACTGGGGAAGGTTTGGGATTAGCAGTTTCTCCACCTTGGGAGCTTTAAAATGGGTGGATCTCAATTCCCAGAATTCCCCAACCAGCATGGGCAAGCCCGTCCATCTTAAAGCCCCAAAGTGGAGAAAAACACCTGGCCAGAGGTGAGCAGCCGGAGCGATGTAGGGCTTGGTAGAAAAAGCTGAAGTGCAAGAGTTGGCAGTCTGGGAGAAGGGAAAACTACATGACGGGGATCTCCATTTATTCATTAATTGAATTTATATACTGCCCATCTCACTGTCACGTGACTCTGGGTGGCTTTAAGAGAAGGCAGGGCAGATGGGAGAAGGAGCAAGAGGATCTCCTTATGTGGAAGTGGATTTAAGAAGGGAGCAGGCTCTCCATCGGAGGCCCTGCAGGAGTGGAATGGATTCCCATGAACAAGATGGGTGGTCTCCAAATTTGATACATAAATGAAAATAAATAAATACCTTTGGGCTCTGGGCCAAAGTTGGTTTGCTACTCCGCCTTCTATCATTCTTTGGTTCTGTAGCAAATAATGACATGGCTACTTTCATATCGGTGGACTTTAAGCTTCTAATCAGATTAAATTTATAAGCATATAAACCTGGTGGACTTTGACATGCAAAAATGAACCTCATCAAAACTTCAATGGGACCAGAAGGATTTTGAATGATTCTTTTGATTTCTCTCATCAGTGTGTCCAGATCCAACGAGGGAGACCAATTTACACGGAACGGCCTTGACGTAAGGCATGGACTCAGTTGCATTAGTTGTGCAAAGAGTAGTTGTCCAGGGCTCATCTACACAGCTAGTTGTGTGCCACCGGACTCTAATTGACTTTGGGTTGCTCACAACCTTCAAATCAAGAAATGTTTATTTATTAAACAAATTTATATGACCACCAAATTCATACACAGGGCAGCTTACAATATGAAAAACTCACAATATAAAAATTATACACACACACATATGCAGCAGCAGCAGTAACACAATCAGATCAATCAGATGGGCTCCTTTCTCCAGTTGGGGCCTCTGAGCCCCTGGACAAAACCGCAATAGAGTGGGCACAGGAAGGACACGGACAGTGACTTCAGCTCTTTATTACCTCCAGTACAGCAATGGGTTTGCCTAGCCGAGGCAGCTCCTTTTAAAGGGAGCTGTCCGAGGCTTCAGCCATTGACATTCCTCCAAATCTCCCGCTTCTTTTACTTAATTCTAATTGGTCCATTTCAATGGTCATTCAATACGCAACACCCCTCCCCTCTAGACCAGCATCAACCAATCCCGGAGTCTCTCAAGCCACATAGTTGCGTAAGTAGGTGGGCCTTCTTGGGGCGCGACCAGTTCAGTTGTTCCAGCGCTCTTGGAGTGAGAGGTCGAGTTCTGTGTCTCTCCTGGAGGCGCCTCCGGAACTCTCTTGAACTCTGCTGCCGGCGTGGACTTATTCTGTTGGGCGTTCCTTCCGTCTCCCCCCAGCTGGAACGGTGGACTGTCACGGTCATCGGTGACTCCCTCCTGGACTCCAGATAAGTGTTCGCTGTCTTCCGACGGGTTTGAGAGTTGTTCTCGTTGTTCGCTTGGTGGCGTTTGATGTAGGGCCTGGTCTGTTTCTATGTGACTTTCTGTTCTCCTCCCCTGAGTTTCTTCTTGTGTTTCGTGGTCTTTCCTGACTAGTCGGCCCCTGAGCTGATCTATGTGTCTCTTCCAATTTTGACTGTCCTCTGTTTCTACCCTGTAGGACAGGGGCCCTGTGATCTGGATTATTTTTGCTGGGACCCATAAGGGGTTTCCGCTGAAGTTTTTAGTGTACACCTTATCCCCTACTAGGAACTGTCTACTTTTGCTGGTCGAATCAACTGGTTTCTCTGTACTGTAATGGGGGTGCAGTTTATCTAGATGGGATCATAGCTTCCTTCCCAATTAGCAGTTCCGCGGGGCTTCTGTGTGTGGTGGCACCAGATGTAATGTGCTGTATGCTCAGTAGCTTATCTATCTTTGCTTGTATGTCCCCTGGTCCCAGTCTGGCTAAGGCTTCTTTCATTGTTCTCACTATTCTTTCAGCCAATCCATTTGTGGATGGTTTCTCTGGCACGGATAGTGCATGTCAGATGCCTTGGCTAGCTAAAAACTGTTCTAACTGGTTAGCCGTGAACTGGGATCCATTGTCCGAAACTATCAGGTCGAGTATCCGTGTGTTGCAAACAGCCTCCACAAGACTCTGATGACGGCTCAGACATTGCTGATGTCATTAACTGTACCTCTAACCATTTAGAGTAGGCATCAACGATGATCAGGAACGTGTTTCCCTGGCATGGTCCGGCAAAATCTATATGTATACGGGACCATGGTGCCCCGGGATTCTCCCAGTCATGTGTGGGTGCGGCATGTGGTGCTGGCCAGGATTCCTGGCACAGTGTGGAAGTTGATACCCATGGTCTCTATTTCTTTATCCATCCCTGGCCACCAAACATAGCTTCTTGCCAACAACTTCATCTTTACGATCCCCAGATGTCCCTCATGTAACATGTCTAGCACATCATTCCTTAATGCTTTTGGGATGATTACTCTATCCCCCCACAATAGACACCCCTTTAAACCTGTGAGTTCTGTTGGCCTCATTTTGAACAGTTTGAATTCAGTGTCTATGTCAGTCACAGGCCATCCCTTCCACACCCAGTTCAAAATGCACGCCAGCGTCCCGTCCTTAGCTGTTG
>WNWU01007302.1:4262-25048 GCA_012654045.1 Ptyas mucosa | reverse complement strand
CACATGGAGCTTCCTGCCTAAAGCAAGAGCTAAAGAGGCAGATCTAACATACTTCCTGTTTTTGTTCTATAAAGATAAGTGTCTTAAAGAAGGTCTTTTGTTCAGATGTTAGAATTTATATTAAGCTATCTGAACCTTTTGGCCAAAATAAAGCTTTTTCTGATTTTGAAATTCATCTCTTTATTTTTCTGCAACAAATACATAGTATACTAATGATAATATAATAATATATTCCTTAAACCTTATACGTTATTTAAACATAGTATAATAATAGTAATTTATACCTTATTCCTATACAATTATACATATCTATACCTACATACACCTATCTATACAATTCACATATATATTTATCTATAATAACGTATATAATTCTAGTTTAACACTACACATTTGTCTTGGCTATCCTCCTTTTATCTAACCATTAATAGAATTTTGCCCAGATTTTATAGCACAATGTTTCGCTTTTATCCTTGAGTTCCAAGGTGAGTCTATCCATTTCTGCGCAGTTGAAAATTTTTAGTAGTATTTCCTCTTCAGTTGGGGTATCTTTCTCTTTCCACGTCTGCGCAAAGGCTATCCGTGGCACTGTAAGTATATGCAGTAGTAGATAATTTATGTCTTTCTTGTATTTTGCCCTCTGTCATTCCCAGAAGGAAAAATTCTGGTTTGACTATCACCTCGCACTTCCAACATGCCGAAGAATTTCCCTTATTGATTCGTGCTAATCTTGTGGGGAAGAGGTGCCACCTATAAAACATCTTATATAAATTTTCCTTATATGAAGTTGCTAATGTAATTTTTACATTTTTTTCCCATAGAGTCTGCCAATTGTCCAAATCAATACTATGCCCAAAATATTTACTCCAAATTATCATTGTTTCTTTGACTTGTTCCTCAATCATGTCTCGTTCCAATAAATAGCAATATAATTTACTTATGCTCTTGCCCTCCCTGCTTAATAAAATCTTATCTAATTGTGATAATTCTTGCTTTATACCCCATTCCTTTTTGTCTTTGCTAAATTTAGATTGTATTTGAAGGTATGCCCACCATTCCAATTCAATTCCTTCTTCCTTTAAAATATTTCTTGGTTTCAATTCTCCTCTCTCATTCAGAATATCTTTATAGGTGACAACCCCTCCTAATTTAGTAAAATTTGGATGAGTATACATTTCCAAAGTTGACACCCAGTTGGGAATTTCCATATAATTACTTCTTTTTGTCTTAATCCAAATATCTAATAGAGCCCTCCTGATATAATGCCTCCGGAAGTACTGATGGACTTTATGCTTTTCCTCCCATAAAATAGCATGCCATCCTGTCTGTAAATCGTGGCCTTCTAACGCCAATAGTCTTGTATTTTTGAGATGCATCCACTCACTTATCTATACCAAAGCTGCTGCCTGATAATATTTTCCCCAATCTGGCAAACCAGATCCCCCTCTTTCTCTAGCATCTTGTAATAACTTTAATCTAATTTTCATTTTTTCCCCTTGCCAAATTAATTTTGAAATATGTCTATCCAAATTAGTAAAAAAATCTTTTTTGAGCCGAATTGGTATGCACTGGAATAGAAACAACATTTTCGGTAGGACATTCATCTTAATGGTGGCTATCCTGCCCATTAAAGATAGCTGTAATTTTCCCAATTTTTCCAAATCAGACCTAATTTGTGCCATTAATTTATCATAATTATCTTCTTTGAGTGTGATGCATCTTGCAGTCAATTGAATTCCTAAATATCTAAGTTTTTCGTAGTCTGAATATTTATCTTTCCCTCCAATTCTTTTTTTTTTTTTTTGCTTTTCAGTCATATTTTTGACTATCATTTTCGTTTTTTCCTTATTTATTTTTAGACCCACTACTTCCCCATATTCCTCCAGTACTTCCATCAGCCTAACACCGGATTGTACAGGCTCTTCGATAATAAAGACAAGATCGTCCACAAATGCCTGTACTTTAAACATTTATTTTCTTATTTTTAAACCTTTGATCTGTTCATATTCTCGAATTGTTCTAATTAAAATCTCTAATGATAAAATAAACAATAATGGTGATAGCGGACAACCTTGTCTTGTCCCTTTTTGGATTGGAAAATTCTTTGTCGTTTCCCTATTGATTACCACTTTGGCCTCCTGTCTAGAAGAGATTGCTTTATACAACCTTATAAATTTTTCCCCAAAATCCATATAATTTAATTGTTCTAATATAAGTCCCATTTGATGTTATCGAAAGCTTTTTGCGCATCAATAAATATCAATGCCATCTGTTTTTCATTATGGACTTCATAATATTCTATGGTATCTAAAATAGTCCTAATGTTGTTCCTTATATGCCTTCTGGGCAGGAAGCCATTTTAGTCAGAATGAATAAAATTCTCTAGAAATTTCTTTAATCTGTCTGCCATGATTGTCATCAAAATTTTGTAATCCGAATTCAGTAAAGATATCGGCCTATAATTTTTAATATAAGTCAAATTGGAATTTTCCTTAGGGATCAATGTAATTGTTGCTTCTTTCCACGATGCTGGTATTCTGGCTTCATTCAATACATCATTATACACCTCTAATAATAATGGACTTATTATTAATAATAATAATTATTATTATAATGGACTTATTGAACTAAATTGAACTAATAAGCTTAGTATCTCCTGGTGATTTTTATAGATTTCTGACGGCAAACCATCAGGACCTGGTGCTTTATTACTTTTTTGTTTCTTAATTGCCTCAGATATCTCAAATGCTGTTATCTCATTATTTAATAAATCTTTACATTCCACCGGGATTTTTGGCAGTCCGATGTTTTGCAGATATTGCAATATCTTACCTTCCTCTATCTTTTCTTTATCCTCATACAGATTTTTAAAGAACTCATAGGCCACCTTTCTCTTCTCCTCATTTTGGCATTTTAATTCTCCCTTATCATTATATAGTTTACTAATCCAACTTTTTTCCTTTTGTTTTTTTTGATCTATAAGCCAACCAGCGTTCTGGCTTATCTGCATTCTCAAAAAAAAATTGTTTAATACTTTTTATTTGTTGCACCATACTTTCCTTTTCAATAATATTCAAGTTATGTTTAATTGTATCTATTTGTCGTTTCAACTCCCATTTTTTTGGTTCTTTCTGCAATTCTTTCTCCATTTTACTGAGATCCTCCTCCAAATTTTTCTGCCGTTGCCTTTTTTGTTTATTATCTTTACCCATATATGTTATTGCTATTCCTCTCATAAAAGCTTTTGCTGTATCCCACAAATTTTAATTATTCGTACCCTCTTTTTTATTACTTTGAAAAAACAGGCTCATTTGGTCATCCATCTTTAATTTAAACTCATTTTGATTTAAAATTGCTTCTTTTAGAGTCTACCTCCTTATCTTTTTTTGCCCTTTCCACTTAATTTTAATAGGACTATGATCTGCCCATGAGTTTATGTCAATATTAATTTCCTCAATTTCTAAATTTAACTCTGTTGATGCCCAGGCCATATCAATTCGAGACCAAGATTGATGTCTGCCAGAATAATATGTATATTGTTTGTTGTTCCCATTTCTTTCCCTCCAACTATCGTTTATACTCAATTCTTCCACCATTTAAAAAAATGTATTAGGTAATATCCTTCTGACACCTTTTGTTAATCTATCATTTCTGTAATCTAGTTCTCTATCTACAATCGCATTAAAATCACCAATTATGCACATGTTATCGTATTCTAAATCTCCAATCATGTTATGTAATTTCTTTTTTTTTGACAAATACTTTATTAAGTTTATCAAAATTAAAAAACTAAAAATTTACAAAGTCTCTTTGTTATCCGGAGGTACAGTGTTCTTATAGGTTAAATATCATATATCTAATCTGCTTCGTCCTAAGCTATCTTTTTTCCATCATTATATTTACATTCTATAAGTACATAGTCATATTTCACAGTATCTATTCACAAAATAAACAGGTCATCGTCTTTTTCTATTATTTAGCCAGTTATACCAATTTTCCCATACTTCATAATGTTTAGATATCTCATCATCCATTAACAGACTCGTTAACTTTGCCATTTCTGCACACACTAATATTTTGTTTATTAACGTTTCTTCTGGGGGTTGAGTTTTACTTTTCCAGAATTTCGCAAATACCAGTCTAGCCACAGTTAGTACTTGGGTTATAAGCTGGATTTTGTTATTTTTTAGGTCATCACCCACTATACCTAAAAGGAAAAGTTCTGGGGATAGGGTTACATCTTGCTCTAACATTTCGCAAAGCCATTGTCGTACTTTTGTCCAGAACCTTTTAGCTACTGGGCAGGACCACCACATATGGTAATATGTGCCGACCTCTTTATCGCATTTCCAACACGTGGGTGAGAGATTTGGAAACATTTTTGCTAACCTAGCAGGCGCTAGGTGCCATCTATGTAGCATTTTATAGTGGTTCTCTCGGAATGTTGCTGCTTTTGTCATTTTAAAATTTCTGTTCCACGCCTCCTCCCAATCATTAAAATTAACACAATATCCAAAATTTTTTTCCCAGATACTCAATTGGTTTTTTGCTATGGCCTCTGCCTTATCCTCATCTAATATGAAATTGTATATTTTTGTTAACATTTTCTTATCTACTCCCCATATGATTTTGTCGAAGTCTCCAAATTTCCTTTCAATACCGAATTGGTCCCTATCCTTTTGGAATCTTGAATTTATCTGCCAATATTTCCACCAATCCAACTTGAATCCGTGTTCTCTCAGGGTTTCTAGAGGTTTAATCCTTCCATTTTCATCTAAAATATCTTTATATGTACCAAGTTTTTTGCTTTCCATCTTGTTTGGGGCGGTCAAAGCTTCCATAATGGAAAGCCAATTTGGAGCCTTGACGTAGATTTTCTGTCTGATTTCCTCCCAGGTTTGTATAAGTGTTTCTCTAATTTTATGATTGTGGAAATAGGTTTTCTTCCTTTTTTTGAAATCCCAAAGGTGGGCATGGCAACCTTCTTGCAGGTTGTGTCCTTCTATCGTCAATATTCTCTTGTTACGTAGCGTTACCCATTCCTTGATCCAAATTAATTTCGCTGCTTTTTGATATACTTCCCAGTCCGGGAGTCCGAATCCGCCCATTTTTCTCTTGCCCTGTAATATTTTAAATGATATTCTCGATTTTTTCCCCTCCCATATAAAATTCCTAATATATCTATTCAGGTCTAGGAAGAAACTTTTGTCCAGGCTTAGTGGAATATTTTGGAATAGAAATAAAATTTTGGGTAAAATGCTCATTTTAATTGCGGCTATTTTCCCTGTGAGAGACAATTTTAATTTTTCCCATCTTTTAAGTTCCTGATGTATTTTATGTAACAATGGGGTGAAGTTATCCTCTTTCAGAGATGAATATCTCGCAGTAATCCAAATTCCTAGGTATTTAACTTTTTTTACTACCTGGAAACCTAATAGAGCTTCCAATTCCTTTTTTTGTATGTCTGTCATATTTTTAACTATTATTTTAGTTTTTTCCTTGTTAAGTTTAAGGCCCACCACTTGGCCATAATTTTGTATTTCTAGTAAAGCTCTTGGTCCAGTTTCTAGTGGGTCTTCCATAATAAGGGCTACATCATCTGCGAAGGCTTGTATCTTATAGATTTCCTTCCTCACCTTAGGTCCTTTAATTTCTTTAGTGGCTCTGATCTTTATCAGCAACACCTCTAGTGCAAGAATATAAAGTAGGGGGGATAGGGGGCATCCCTGCCTTACTCCTTTTTGTATCTGGAATATATGGGTCTTATCCCCATTCATCAATATATTGGCCCTCTGATTGTAGTAAATATTTTGGATCATTTTCCTAAAGTTTGTCCCGAATTCCATTAAATTAATTTGATTTATCATAAAGCTCCAATTTAAATTATCAAAGGCCTTTTGGGCGTCAACAAACATCAGTGCAAGCTGTTTTTCAGGGTGCTGTTCGTAATATTCTATGGTATTTAATACTATTCTTAAGTTGTCTCTGATTTGCCTCCCCGGGAGGAATCCGTTTTGATCTTTGTGTATCCAGGAGTTTAGGATTTTTTTAACTCTCTCGGCTATTATATTCATAAACAGTTTGTAGTCGGAGTTTAAGAGAGAAATAGGCCTGTAATTTACTATTCTTTTTGGGTCGGCACCGTCTTTCAAAATGAGCGTTAGGTATGCTTCCCTCCAGGTATCCGGGATTGTTGAGCCTACCAGGGCCTCATTAAATATTTCTAATAACTCTAAGCTTAATGCTTCTTCCAATTTTACATAGAATTCCCCAGGGAGGCCGTCTGGACCTGGAGATTTATTTTTTTTTATTTTAGAGAGAGCTGTTTTTAATTCTTCTATTGTAATTTTTCTGTTCAACATTTCTCTTTCTTCTTCCGTAATTTGGGGTAGGCTGGCGTCCATCAGATATTTTTCTACCTTATTTGGTTCTATTTTTCCATCTTGATATAGATTTTCATAAAATTCCCTCACATACTCTAATTTATCCTCTTCCCTTGTTAAGAGATTACCTTTAGAATCTTCCAGTACCAATATCTGATTCTTTTCCTTTTCTTTCTTTAGTTTATAGGCGAGCCATCTTCCTGACTTGTTGGCATTTTTGAAACAGTAGTGTTTAGATCTCTTTATTTTTTGTGCCATCTCGTCCTGGTCTAACAAATTAATTCTATGTCTCGCCATCAACCACCTTTGTTTGGCCACCTCATCTCCCGGATTTTGTTGTAATTCTTTTTCGGATTCTATTAAGGTTTTAGTATAACCCTCCTTGGCCTTTCGTTCTGCTTTGTTTTTAAATGCCATGTGCGAGATGACTATCCCCCTCACGTAAGCTTTCATAATGTCCCAGACGATTTCTCTTGCCGTGCCTTGTTCCCCATTTTCTACAAAGAATTGTTTAATTTCTTTATTTAGTTTTAATAGGAACTCTTTATCATTTAACAGATTTGTCCTAAGGCTCCATCTCGGTTGTTTCCTCTTATTCCTATATTGCCAATTGATTTCAAGCAGCTTGTGGTCTGTCCAGGTATTTGTACATATTTCCCCTTTTTTAATTTCTAAGCCTAGTTTCCTAGTGACCCATACCATGTCTATTCTGGACCAAGAGTTCTGTGGAATTGTGTAAAATGTATATTGTTTTTCTTGGGGATGTAATGTACGCCACATGTCTATTAGATTGATTTCATCAATTAGGTCAGAAAAACTTTTAGGTAGGGGAAGTCTTTTATTTTTCCTGATTTTGCCACTTTTATAATCTTTACTCGGGTCTACAATTCCATTCATATCCCCTAACAAACATATTTCATTCTGTGTCCATTTAGCAAGTTGTTCGTGTAATTTTTCAAAGAATTTCCCTTGTTTTTTATTTGGGGCATATACCCCAACCACTATCATTTTAGAGGGGCCTCTCATTATTTCTACTATTAGTATTCTCCCTTTTCCATCTTTATATTTACATTCAGCTTCTATTCCTTTCTTAACGTAAATGGCTACTCCCCTTTTCTTTTTTTCAGCTAATGACATAAATACTTTGCCAAATTTGGGATATTCTAAACGATATACTTCCTCTTTTTTTACATGGACTTCTTGCATACAAATTATGTCAGGGTTTTGTTTAGCTAGTTTTGTCAAAATTAATTTTCTCTTTTTTGGTTCATTTAAACCATTGACATTTAACGATAAGATTTTAATACCATCCATCCCGAACGTTAGTGTCTAGTGCCTAGTTTTTATTTGCCTTTAGGGTTACTTGTCTTACTGGTCTAGTTTTTTTCCCTTTATCTTCTGTGTCTTCCTTTTTCTTTTCGTCTTCTATATCTTCCTTCGTACTCTGTTCTTGAGATGTTTCCTCCTCTGTATTCGCCGTTTCTATGTCCTCCTTACTGGATTGTTCTTCTTCCCCTCCTCTTAGTTGATCCAGAAATTCTTGGGCCGTACTTAAGCTATTGATTTTGATTTTTCTCCCCTGCCATGATATTAGCATTCCTTCTGGTATAAGCCAGCGAAATATTATATTTCTCTTGTTTAGCTGGTTTGTTAAGAATCTATAGTTTTTTCTCCTTTCCCTCACTCTTCTTGGGGTCTGTTTAAGTACATTTATCTCTTTCCCTCCATAAACGATTGGATCTTCCCGTGCTATATTGTATAATATGTCTCTCACCCTTTTCCTGGCAAAACGTACGTGGACCTCTCTTGGCAGCCTGTTTCTCCTCACATAGTTGGTCTGGACTCTGTAAGCCTCGTCGATCTCCCTGATTATTTCCTGCTTGTCTTGCTGGAGAGCCTCCGCAATCAGCTCGGCCATCTTATCTCCCAGGTCCTCTTCTTTATCTTCTGTGATGTTCTGAAAACGGAGATAGAACGAGGCCCTATCCATCTCAAGTTGAATCAAGGAATCCTCCGTTTCCTTCTTCTGTGCCGATAGGGTTTGGTCCACTGTTTCCAGTTTCTTCTCATTTTTCTCGGTCCTTTGCTCTACCTTTTGGATTCTATTTTCATTCTTAGCAATGGAGGTTTGAATCTCATTCATTTTTGAGTCCAACACGTGGATATCCATTTTCAGCTCAGAGTGGCTATTCAGTAGTTTTTCCTGCATTGCTAACATGGTTTCTTGGATTGATAGGAGGGGAGATTGTACTGTTTGCAGTGTAGGAGTTACAGGGGGCTTATCTAATTTCTGTAAGCCATCTAGTGGTTTCTGAGTAACTGGAGACGCCATTGACAGCATTGGGTTAGATGGAACCTTTTTCCCAGTTTTTGCAATAGTAGAGGTCAAACTTGCCATTTCCTTTAAAGTCGCCTTTTGTTTCCTTAATATCCTCTCTATATTTTTCCAAATAACCATCCAGTGAGGCTCGTCACTGTCTATTCAAAGGGTCTCCCTCTAAACCAATCTTAAGCCCTTTTTGACTTATGTCTCCTTTAGTTTTATCAAAGGGTTCGGAAGATGTTCTATTGGTATCGATTAAATTATGTCAATTTTAAAGTAATTTCAATATAAGTATCTATTTTCCAGTAATTTCAATAATAGTTACTATCTGCTCTAGGATTCTTAAGGGAAATGTATAAGGTGCTATAATCAAGTGTCTTTCTTAATTGATTTTAAATTATTTCCTTAATTAATTCTAAACAAAATAATCACATACAAGATCAATTCTATTAATTATGTTAAATTATAAAAAAAGAAACAATTTTTTTCTATTCAAACAGTCTCAATCTACTATTAATATAAATTAATTAGAGATAAGAATTACGATAATATGTAAATAAAGTGACTATATAAGGTAATATAAATATATTTGTTCTATAGGGTATATATATTAATATGGGGTAATAAATATAAATACAATTAAATACACTATCGTAGTTGGATAATTAGATAAGAGGGTAAAAATATCGAAATATCACGTTCACTTCAGTAGAGTAGCAGAAAAAAAAAACAGATAACCGTTCGCTAGGTCGTATATTCTGTGGAGTTTCTCTGTGCTGGACTGTCTATGAGGCAATGAGTCAGCTATTTCAATTATCCTCAGAGAAGCCTCTGCAATGGCTGCACTTCCGGTCCCAAAGTTTCCAAAAAGAAAGGGTCCGTAGTCTTCTATGCATTCTTCTTCCAACTATAGCACATCTGCAGCAAATCTAAAGTTCTGGGTCGCGGGTTCTCAGCTCCTCTCGCCCGTCTTCCCTCGCGCGTGTATTCTCGCCGCCTCATCTCCCACGTCTCCTCCGCCGGCTCGTCGGCAGCTCCTCTCTCCGATCCGCTCTCTATCTCGACACGCCGCTTTTCCTCTCTCTGAGCACCTCTCCTCCGACTCCACCAGCAACTCTCTCTGATGCCAATTTCTCAATGGCTAAAAAAAGGTATTAAACTGCTGGACACTATAACCCCCGCTCTCCGTCGCTTCCTCTTATTGTCGGTTACCGCGGCTTCAGGTCAGCCATTTACTGGCCGACTCGCTTATGCTGGGTTTGACAGAGCCGCCCGGTCGTTGCGATCGGTGTTGCAATCCACTGTCACGCTCGCCCGGCTTGCTCTCTTGTCCGCGGGGCTCTCCGGGCTCCGCGCCCCTGAAAGGATCCCCAAAACACAGCGTTTGGAGGTGTTAAGGAGCAGCAGTCACCCTCCCAACATCCCAACGCCGCGGGTCCCAACCGGAAGTTGCCATGTTATGTAATTTCTTGTAAAATAATGTTTGGCCCTCATTTGGCACATATATTCCAGCCAAGATAGTTTTTCTTTCCTTCAACATTATCTCTACTATTAATATTCTACCCTCCTAGTCTTTACACATTTGTTTGGCTGGAATTTCCTCCTTTACATACATCACAATTCCCCCTTTCTTCTGCAGTGATGAATTTATAAACATATTCCCTAACTTGTTACATTTTAATAGATGTTGATGTTGCATTTTTATATGTGTCTCTTGCAAAACTATTATATCCAAATTCACCTTATACAATTTATTGATTTTTTTTCCTTTTTCCTGGTGCATTTAAACCATTCACATTTAAAAATAAGATCGTTATTTCATCTTGTAAGCCTCTACTTATACTTAGGCCTTGTTGCCCTTGTTTGTCTGACTTCTTTGTATTCTTTGCATCCACCATCATTATCTTTCCAATTGTCCACACTCTCTCCTTTCCCATTTCCTTTCTCTTTAATTTGAGATTCCCTCTTATCTGGTGACTGCCCTCTTAGTTCTCCTTCTTCCCTTATTTCTCTTTCCTCCAACTCAACCTCACTGCCAAAATTCTGTCTGTAGAACTCTTCTACTTTGTCAACCGTGTCCAGTCTAAACCTTTTTTCTCCCCAGGATACCATAATCCCTTCTGGAGTCAACCACCAGAAATTTATATTTTTTCTTGTTAGTTTAGATGTTAGTGTTTGGTAGGGTCATCTTAATTCTCTTTCCCTTCCAGGGACTTGTTTGAGCATCACCAGCTCTCTTCCTCTAAGCTCTAAGGGGTCCTCTCTTGTCCTATGTAGGATCTCATCACGAATCAATTTTTTAACTAATCTAATATGCACTTCTTTGGGTAGATTATTCCTACGCGCATAATTAGTATGGATCCTATAGTTTTCATCCATTTCATTGATCATTTCCTCTTTCCCAATTCCTAGTGCTCCCGCCAATAGGTCTGCCATCATCTCCGGGAGGTCCTCACTCTTTTCTTCCCTCACATTCTGGAACTGTAGGTAGTGGGCTGCCTTTTCTGTTTCTAAGTGGATAACCGACATTTCAAGATCTTTGTTAGCTTGTATTAATCTTTCTTCCATCTCCTCCACTCTTTTTTCTTCCCTTCCCATTCTCTCCTCCATCTCCTGCAATTTTTGCTCATTTTTCATAATTTGTTGTTGGAAGCATTCAAATTTATCATCCATTGATCTCATCTTTTCTTTCAGTTCTCCTTACTTCTCCTATCTTTCGTTTCAAAACCTCGTGGTTTTTCAGCATAACATCCTGCATTGTTTGTAACATCTGTTGTAGATCTTTGAATGAATTTGATCTTTCCCTTTGCATTATCTCTTCAATAGACCTTTGCCCTGCTGGACTCAGTTCCACTGTCATAGTTTGGGCTCCCTGCCTCTTTCCTGCGCCAATTCTCGTCAGATTAGGAATGCTTGTCATCTTTGCCGCCACTTTAAACCAACTTCCCCACTTCCTTATAGCCCTCTTATATTCCTCCAGGACACCCAAGCTGTCACTATTTCAACTATTCAATTTTCAGTGCTTAAATTTACAGTTTATTATTATTTTTATTTTTTATTAGTCATATTTCTATGCCACCCACTCTCCGAGGACTCTGGGCAGCTTATACCAAAGACAGTATACTAAATAGCATATTGCCCCCAACAATTTGGGTCCTCATTTTACCCACCTTGGAAGGATGGAAGGCTGAGTCAACCTTGAGCTGGTGAGATTTGATCCACTGATCTGCTGAACTAGCAGTCAGCTGAAGTAGCTGCAGTACTGCACTCTAATCACTGTGCCACCTCGGCTCTTTTCCACTAGATATCATATATTTTTAGGTGTCTTTTAGTTTTGGCATCCTTATATCAATCTATCCTTCCAGAATATCAATCTAAAACATTTAACAATATCAACAATTAATTAGTAACAAAATATATAATTAAATCACTTATAATGTTAATGATATCAGTAATTAATGCAGTAATTAGTAAAAGATGGTAATCAAAATAGTAAGAAAAAAAGAAAAAATAGTAATCATAAAGATAGTTTCTTCTTAAGGGTGTCCCATGTCAATACCACAATATAATACAGTTAATTTTCTCTATTTCTATATGAACACTATTTCACAAGTTTCATCACACCCAAAATCACACACAGATTCTCCACGATTTATAAGTTGGTTGGCAGCAAGCTCACAAAAGTAGTTCTTATGTTCCTTTGAGTTGACTTTCCTTCTGTAAATTATCTCCAGTTTTCCTTTGGCCAGTAGGTGTCTCCCTTACTCCCTGTTATATTGCTCAGCAATCAGTCTCTCTTCAAAATGTCCGTAACCTCCGATTAATCAGCACTTTCACTTCTAAACTTTAAATTGTTTCCTTGATGTCAAATCGTCAATGGTAGCAAGATTCCCCCTTGGCTCTTTTCCCTCACTCTGCTGATGTTATCTCTCACTTTGAAATGATCTCGTTTAAGCCCAAACTTGCTGTTTGCCACTATATTTTGGAGGAAACTTCCTACTTCCTAGGGCCTCCGTCTTCCTCTTCCCTCTTTAAAAATCCTCCAGGAAGGTCTTTCACCCGAGATCACTCGCAAGAGGCTGCTGAGATCACTTTACCCCAGATCCATCTCTCTGTTGTCCCGCTATTCCACCGCTATTGTTGTCCAGCTGTCTGCTGTCATTTCTTCATGGCCACCATTATGGGCCATCTTCTTTCCCTGATCAGCTTCTCCGAGGATTTCCTGCCATCAGCTATCCCAACCACCGCCGAGAGCTGCACTGCAGGGCGTCCCTTTCTTCCAATCCGCCTCCAAGGGATCTGAGACTCCGAAAAGTCCACCAACCGATTGAAAGTTGCTGTGAAAGTGACTCTATATCAGAGCACAGCTTTCCCCATTGACAGCTGGCCCGGATGTTTACATATTTTGCATTTCATGTGAGTTAGATTGGCTGCAGTAGATATACAAAGCAAGGTAGAAAAGAACAAATATTCTAATCATCTCTTCAATTCCACACATCAGAACAGTGATATACATAAACTTAGTATATAAAAGAGAATACGTTCAGTTATACAATATTTATTTTTTAAAAGAAGCTGAAGAAAAACATCAGTAAATAAAAAACACATTGATATGCAGACACAAAAATGCTTGTAGGACTTAGAAAGGATGGGCAACTGAGACTAGATCACTGCAAAATGAATGAGTTTTTCTATTCCCACCTCCCTCTATTAAAAGGCCCAGAGATGTACCGTGTTTTTTGGTCTATAAGACGCACTCCCCCCAAAGTGGGTGGAAATGTCTGTGCATCTTATAGAGCAAATGTTGCTGAAGCCCCGCCCACCCGCTGGCCCCCACTCTTCAGTCGTTTTTGGCCTCCGTGTGTGTAGAGGTAGGTAGAAGGTCATGGTGCCAGGCTGAGAGCAGCACACTGCCTTGGCTCATGCGCTGTGGATCTTGCCTGCTTGTATGATTGCATACTGGCTCTGATCTGCATTATCTCACCTTGCCTTCTGAGGATGGCATCTTGAGAAGGGGGTGAATAGTTTCTACCAATTAGAACACTGTTGCTAGTTTGCCTTTTCTGCTTGTAAAAAACTGTATAAAAAAGCAATAAACACTGAGAAGGGAGAGAGACATCTTTGATCAGAGCAAAAGCCTGGACCTCTGATTTTCTACATCTGGCGCCCGAAGCAGGGACGGCCCTTCGCGGGAAGCAACAGCCGAACATACTCATCATCGTCTGGATATAGAGCCCTGATATCTTCATCCTACGGGATCCCTAGTGGTGAGTATGGGTAGCAATCTGTCTCAATATCAGAAAGCTCATGTGCGGGAACTTAGATTCCTATTGCACAAGTCTGGCATGACAACGTGCGAGACTGACATAAGAAAACTGGTAGTTGAGATAGGGAAACATTGTCCCTTTTATCCGGAACAGGGGATGCTTTGTTCGCGAGATTGGACTAAGATAGGGCAGGCCTTACATTTTGAACCTAGGGCTTCAGTGCAAATATTACATTGATGGCATCAATGCCATCAAGCAATAGAAAAATATGGCTCTGATGCTTTGGAAGGGCAACAATTAACTACAAGCCCTCCACCTGATTATGATAAAGTTAAAATTGTCACTCCAAAACCATATTTAATTGAACCATCAGCTCCTGCTGAAGGAGCTAATTCTATTGCATCCCCATGGCCACTGTACACCCCCATTAGGCAGATTTTAGAGAAACAGTTAGACAAAGGGGGGGGGGGGATATAGAAGAAATTGCTGATGTGCTTTCTGTTTCTCCACCGGCTGCAACTTTGCAAGTTTCTTCTGAATGTGCTTATCAAGCCTTTGGAAAAGTGCCTGTTTCTGGCAAGCGTCAACAAGCCTTCTCTAACATCAGGCAAAAGGCTAAAGACAACGCCACTTCTGAATGCCGAAGAGCAATTGTTGGGCTGGGAAAAGATCCTGATTTGGCAGATATGATTAAAGCGTGTCAAGATATAGGAACATCTTCTTATCAAACTAATTTGTTAGCAGCTGCTTTATCACAAGGCAGCAAACCTCAAGGAAAGTGTTATAATTGTGGAAAGCCTGATCATTTTAAAAGAGAGTGTCAAAATCCAAGAGGGGGCATGTCTATAACATCTCACCCTCTCTTTCATCAGGGATCAAAACCCTGGTATATCATTGTATGGATGACATCTTAATTGGAGCGCCCAAAATACAATCTAACTGGCTTTCTGAAATACAAAATGATTTATGTGTCTATGGATTGCAAATCGCCCTGGAAAAAATACAGCTGCACGCTCCTTATTTGTATTTAGGACATAAAATGTTGCAGTCTTTTTCTGCTCCGGCTTTTCCTTGTTTAAATTTACCCAAAGTTATTTCCTTAGTAAATTTGCAACAATTGCTGGGTACTATTAATTGGGTACACCCATATTTTTCTCTACCTACACATTTACTTAGTCCATTATTTGAGTTATTGACTAAAGGAAAAAAGCCTGGAGATTTAATTATAGTTCCATCTGTAGTATTTGCTACAGTTGAGAAAATTAATAACATCTTGAGTACTCAGTTTGTGGATTGAATCCCTCATAGAGATTGTCAGTTATCTCTTTTAATATTCCCCACTAGTAAGCTGCACACGGGAGTATTGGCTGTTTTAGAACAGCAAAAAGTATATTGTATTGAATGGCTTTATTTGCCTCATACACCATTTCAAAATGTTTTGCCCTTTATTCAAGCCATTGCTGAAATTATAACCTTGGGGTGAACTCGAGCCTGTCGTAGAAATGGAACTGATTTAATAAATATTGTTCTTTCTATCTCAAAATCTAACTTTCACTTTTATTTTCAGACTAATTTATCTCTTCAGTGTGCACTAACTGACTATGTTGGTTGTATTTCATATCATCTGCCTAAAGATCCTAGGTTTACTTGTTTAATGACTTCCTCCTTTCCTGTCCATCCATTGATTTCTCCTTCTCCATTATCACAAGCTCCTACTGTTTTTTCTGATGGAGGACATGTGAGGGATCTCACAAAGAACAATGGTCCGTTGAGGGCGCTTCCAAGAAAAGTCAGCACGCAAGGATGCAATTAAGTTAAGTTTGCATTTAGAAATAAAAGTAGGCAAATATAAATTCCCTGGCATGGAGGCATCCATGCCTGGATTGAGCCCATGGGTCAGTCCCATAGGATAGTAGAACAAGAGTGGGGAAAGCAAGTGACCAAGGAAGGGCAACCCCTGTGCAGGGGGTCTTATGGGGGTCCCTGGCCCCTCCCTTACCAATGTGTGAGGGGGCCAGAGGGCCATTAACTTTCCCCAATGGGGCTGCAGGGGCCGGAGCCCCTTGACCCACCAGTGGGATCAAAAATCCCTCTTTGCTCCCATCTGGTGGCCTTTTAAGAAACTGCCATGGCTGGCACAAAACACCTAACAGGACAAACGAGAGAAGCGATTGCTTACAAGGATCCTCATGATGATATTTGGAAAGTATCCTACACTGCAGTGCAGTTTTCATCTCAACGTTCAGAATTGTCTGCTGCTATTTTAGTTTTCCATACTTTTTCTCAACAGCCTTTTAATCTGATCTCTGACTCTCAGTATGTGTGTCAACTGATTTTTAATCTTCCAGGTGCTTATATCACACCCAGGATTGACTCCAATCTTATGGCCTTATTTCTCATTTTACAGCAATTACTACAAGACTGGAAGCATTTATATTTTGTCTCTCACATATGCAGTCATTCATCCCTTCCCGGGCCTCTTTCTGAAGGCAATAGTCACGCTGATGCTGCTGTTCATATTTTACCTACTTTGTTTACAGATCCATTTTTAGTCATTCTTTTTTCCATCAAAATGCCAGGGGGCTGGCACAAGCTTGCCACATTCCACTAGAGCAAGCTAAGCAAATTGTTTCATCCTGTCCCCAATGTTCTGGGGCATCCCCCTCAGGGGACATGGGAGTTAATCCCCGTGGTCTTACCTCTAATCAATTATGGCAAATGGATGTTACCCATGTTCCCTCTTTGGCTCCTTGGAAATATATTCATTTATCTATTGATACCTATTCTGGAGCAATTTGGACTACGCCTCAATGAGGGGTAACAGTTAATCATGTTATTTCTCATCTTTTTTCGGCCATTACAGCTCTGGGCAAGCCCTCTTCTTTAAAAACAAATAATGGGCCTGTCTATTCTTCACAGGCTTTTTTGCAATTTTGTACAACCTGGAATATTGTTCTTACTCATGGTCTTCCCTATAATTCCACGGGTTAAGCCACTGTGGAATGTACTAATAGGTCCTTTAAGTACTGCCTTCACAAACAAATGAAAAAAGAGGGCTCTCGGGTACCAAATTTGTCATGGGTAACACAACAGGTTACAAAAGTATTATTTACCTTAAATCAATTGAATTTTTCAATTTCTAATTCGACTGCTTATCAGAGGCATTTTCAACAAAAAGCAAGTTTGCCTCCTCCTCTGGTATATTAGAGAGCATTACCAGATAAAACATGGTTAGGACTGGTCCCTTTGATTACATGGGGGTGTGGCTATGCTGCTATGTTTACACCTACAGGACCTTTGTGGGTTCCAGCATGTTGTGTTCGTCCAGCCAAGGATGTCGTGGCACCAACCCCTGAACCCTATCCCAGAGATGGCAAAGGTGACTCTACAGATGGTGCAGTGACCAATCCGATCCTGTCGTGCTAGTCATCCAGTGACATGGGGAGATGTGAATAATTTGACCACCAAAGCACAGGCAGCAGCAACAAGTAGAACAAACACCCGAGAATTTGTGCGCTGCCATTTTTGCGGTTTTAATTACCTATTGTATTGTATTGTATTGTATTGTATTGTATTGTATTGTATTGTATTGTATTGTATTGCATTGTACTGTACTTTACTGTACTGCATTGTATTGTATTGTATTGAATAGCCCGAAGGCCTTTTCAAAAAAAAAGAGAGAGAGAGAAAGATAAAACAGACAGTTACAGAAATAACAGTGTAAAAATATATGATATATGACATTAAAATTTAACAATATCGAAGTTCAATAACTAAATTTCCAAAACTAGATAACCCAAATAAGACAGCTCCTCTCTAACTCAGCTCGTCTTTCTTACAATCAATGAAATTCTTTTTGATGTAACTGGCTCGTATTGCTGTCATCCTTTTAAGATAGCGAGTGATAGCCCTTACCAGGGGAGGGGAGTCTGCCTTCAATAGAAATGTTAATTTATGCCTTACATTCCAGTGGGCAAATTTATTTATAATTGGGGACCGATATTGTTTTCTTACTTCCTTATACAGCCTACATTCAAATATTATATGTGCTGTATCCTCCACGACGCTTGCCCCACATATACATGTTCTTTCGTCATACGGGATTTTCCGGTAATGGCCGAATTTAACGTTGGTATCTAAAAGTTCAAATCTAAACTTGACAAATAGTTCTCTCTCCACTGATGGCATTTCTAGGTGTAAATATTTTTCCAGGGTAAAAGTTGTTTTAACTGCTGTCAGAAGCTTAAGGAAGTGATTAGTTGAAAAAGTTGCCATGTCCATTTGCCCATGTGTATCTTTAATCTGTTGTTTAACTTGCTTCAGTGTGTTGCACAACGGGAACCCTACGCCATATCAATTCAATATTTCTGACAGCCAAGTTAGCCAGGAATACTTTTGAGGATTTGAAATCTGCTGTTCCTCTAGGCAGATTTTGGGAAGTCTGCTGGCTTCCATCTGAGTCATTTTTAGCCAGTAGGCTACCGTCCTAGTGATTGTGTAGGTGTGCAGTGAAAAATGTCCCAATTCAGCTCTGACGGCTGCCGCCGAAGTGGAATTGTTTACCCCCAGCATCCTCCTTAACAAATTATTTTGAGTTCTCTCCAATATGGGAGCCTCTGTAAGACCTCAGATTTCGGCACCGTAGAGCATAATCGGAACAAGTTTAGCCCGAAAGACTTTACGAATTGGTAAAATCAAGGTTGGTTGAATACATTTACTTAATTTGGATACAAGGCTTGCCCCAACTCTGACCTTTTGAGAAAGGTATTGATGGCGCGGAGTCCAACCACCTGCACTGGAAAAAACAATTCCAAGATAGGTATATTGGGTAACTTGCTCAATCTTTGTGTCATTAATATGCCAATTATGCTTTTTATTCTTATTGCCAAAGACTAAAACTTTTGATTTAGCTACATTTATAGTCAAGTAGTTTGTAGTACAATAGCGTGAAAGCTTGGCGAGAAGTCTCCTCATCCCTATTTGGGTTCTAGAAAACAGCACTAAATCATCGTCGTACATTAATACATTAATAAATCTTGATCCTATTTGGGGGCTGTGCGTTAGCAGATCTTCCAGCTGCGCTGGGATATCATTTATATAAAGGTTAAAAAGAGTAGGGCCTAGCAGGCAACCCTGCCTCACTCCTCTGGTTGTCGGTATGCTGTTTGTTGAGGCCCCATTTGCTGCGTATCTGACTCTAATTGCCGTATTAGTATAGAGAATCCTGATCAACAAAATAAGTCTGGGATCCATCCCCATTACTTGTAGTTTCCTCCACAGATGGATCATATCAATAGAATCAAATGCAGCAGTAAGGTCAATAAAGGCGGTATACAGCTTTTTCCCCTGGATCTTGTATTTATTAATTAAATGGGAAAGTACAAAACAATTGTCAATGGTAGATCTACCCGATCTAAAACCTGCCTGCTCATTTGCCAGAATTTCCTTATCCAAGCACCAGTCCTCTATTTTATTTAGCAGATGCTTCGTATACATTTTTGAAATTATATTGAGAAGGCTGATGGGTCGATAGTTAGGCTCTGTCACCTTTCTTGAAAATTGGAAAAACTATAGCTAACCTCCATCCTTCAGGGATTATCCCTACTTTATCGATATAAGTAAACAGTGCTACCAGAAATCAATGTTGGACCTAAAGAGTTCAGGAGGCAGCAAGTCCTCTCTGGGGACCTTCCCGGTCTTTAAGGATTGGATTATATGTTTAACTTCAGTAGAGGTAATTGGTGTCCATTCCGGACATTTCCTTAATTCCTGCTGGAGAATATCCAGTTGCAAGACATTCGTTGTATTGTTACCGTCAAATAAAGCAAGATAGTGCTTCTCCCATTTTACTGCTGATATATCAGTGTCCATGAATGGGGAACGTTGTTTTAATATACCGGTTATCTTATGCCAAAAGATCGTAAGGAATTGGAATTTCGCTGCCATTTCTACCTCTTTCCATATCCTGGTGTTATAGCAACTTTTCTTGTTTTTCAGGAGGGATTTGTATGCTCTCCTGAGTTGAACCATATTTGAATAATCACCATCCTGTCTGGACCAGTTAACTTTCCTAACTGTGGCTCTTAGGTTTGCCCTCATCCTATGGCAATCGTCATCAAACCACTTTCTAGAGATCCCATCTACTTTACTATCATTCTGGATCATTAAGTTCTTAAGAGTAGAAGTTAGCTCTATATAAACTGATATTGGGGCGTTGTCTCCGGGCTTAGATTGGGAAATTTCCCTTGCTAGCTGTCTGGCTTCGTCTGAGCCCAGATAAGTGGTCACAGATTCAACATCAAGTCTGTGCCAATATAACCTTTTGTAATTATAAACCCGGGCGTTTACTAAGGTGTCAATTTCCTCTCTTAAATGAGGCCTAACTTCTTCAATTTCCTCTCTTAAATGAGGCCTAACTTCTGAGACCAGAGCTGTGATGGGAAAGTGGTCACTTTCCTCTCTAAATATAGCTCTTACATCTGAAAAATGGTGTACTAAACTAGAGGAAGTGCAAATATAATCAATAGAGGTTGATGTTTTATTAGACGAGAAACTATAGGGATATATATACCCATCACTCAAGCCACTAAGTACTTACATATCATTCATAAACAGCAGAAAAATTAACCTCTGGGCATATTTATTGGCCCTCTTGCCCATTGAGGTCCAGGTGAACTCATTATAAAAGTATCCAGTTGGTACCAGGCCTCGCTTAGCATAGCTCTTCATTGAGGGGCCTAGTCTTGCGTTAGTATCTCCAGCTAATATAATAATAATAATAATAATAATAATAATAATAATAATAATAATAAT
>WNWU01007299.1:0-12651 GCA_012654045.1 Ptyas mucosa | reverse complement strand
TCTGTCATCATTTGGATATTTATCATCTGGGCACTTGGTGCATTTTTTGGTATCTGATAAAGCAAAAAAAGCAATATTTCTTTAATATTCTGTCCTTTTATCTTACAGAAAATACCTTCTTTGGATAACAGCTGATACCCCCGGCATTTTCCAGTATTTCTTAATAATTTCATTAAACAGTCCCTCCTTTGAAATGGCATAAGGTCTCCTGCTTGAGCAGGAGGTAGGACTAAAAGGTCCTTTCCAGCTCTGTTCTGATAATTGATTGATTGATTGATCTACATGAGTGGCAGACTATTTGTGTAATGAGTTCCCCCCATAACTATCCACAGCACCACATTATGGACCAGTGACACCTTCTCAGTGATCCTCAAAGGGAGGATCCAATATACAGTGGGTTGCAAGGTCTTTCGGAAGGGGGATCTAAAACAATTCATCAAGTTTCAAAGATCTCAGATGTTCCTAGAAAGATAAACGTAGCAGCACATATCCAAACTAAAAAGCAGGAGAGATATTTCCTCTGCTGTTAGTAAAGCTTGCCCAGTCTGCCACCTCCTCCTCCCATCTCTTCCCAGCCCTTCCTTCCAACTCTTTTTGATTTACTTCTGTTTAGATAAGAAATTGTGCAGGTTAAAAATAAAAAACCCAGGTGAGCTTCAATCTGTCTTTTAACTTGCACTTTCATGAAAATGTTCTGGAGGGATCCAGTTCCACAAAGCCTCCTATTTTCCTCAGTTGTGACCCACCTTCCTGAGTGGAGAAGGTCCCCTCCGGACAAGGAACGCAGTCATAGCAGCAAACTGGCTCTCCTTCTCGAGCCCTCTTGACAAATCCAGGATGACAACTTTCCACACATTTGGACTGAGGCAGGGACTGAGCAGAAAAACCAGGAATGCCAAAGAGCAGGTGTTAGGACTCTCCATCCATGGAAAATGGAGGTAGAAATGGATGAAGACAAGTAGCCTCTGGTCTTCACTGAGGTAAATATGAAATCTCTGACTACTCCTAAACAGATGCAGGAGGTAAAACAACTGGCAGGTTCTTCCTTTAGTTCCTCCCTTTTACTTTCAGAATTTAACATTACAATAAAGTACTTTTCTATTTAATGTAGTCTAAAGGGGTGGAATTGAAAAAAGATTTAAATATGATGATATATTATTATTAAAACTAATAATAAAGTTTACTGTAAAAGATTTAGGAAATTTTATTCTATTAGGTTTTTTAATATGAAATTAAACTGTGATGAAGAAAGAAACCTCTGGCCAGTAAGATCTTGAAAGGCTTCCAGAAAACATGGCAAAGCCACTCCACTTAGGTCCTGTCTGTTGAAGAGCTTCCGTTAGATGACACCACCTGGCATGGGAGGCCAACCACCCTGGAGACTCTAGGCTTTGCCCACTTGAAATGGGACCTTTGGAAAACAGAGAAAAGACACCAACATTTCTCTCACCTTATTGAGCAACTTTAGCCGTGAAAGAGCATCTTGGTCGATAGTAAGTCTCTGCCTCTCAAAATATGCCAGAATCTCTCTCCTGATATCCTCCTTGGGGAGAACCAAGAAGCTGCCAATGGTCAGATCTCCTGTTATCTCTCCATTTTGGTCCAAGTACAGTTTAATGTTGGAAATATTGAAAAAATCATTCTTCTCCAGAAAGGGATGAAACTAGAATGGGAACATCCAGGAATTTGAAAAACAGAGAACTTTATTTCTTACATTGAATCTTTCTTCTACAATTGTCTCATTTCCAAATATGTTTAATTAGGATACAAATACTGCCCTCATCTTCATAAAGTGAACAAGAAAGTTTGAGAAAAATTTGTCCATCGTATACTGACAAAAATAAAGAGAAAATATAATCGACACAATTGGTCAATTATAGGAAACATTCTAGAGCTCTTTCATAAACTCTTTGAAAACAGGAGGTTGATTCCCAGAAAGCTTGGGTTGATCAAGAAGAAAGTTGTCAGGCTAATCTTCTCCCTGGTCATCCTGATGGAAAACACCTCCAGATGTGCTAATTCTACTTGATTGTAATGCGACATTAACAAAATTTTGGAAATCTGAAAGAACAAATCTCCCACCAACTCTTTTCTCAGCCTGAAAAGTTAGTCAGGATCCTTTCTGAGTTTCTTTCTCTCCCATTATGCAGCTGCAGGATTCTCCCCTCTTCTCTGATCCTTCCCTAGGTAGCCTCTCTTCCCCTCATCCCAAAAGTCATTCTCACACATCATTACACTTCCTAAATAGATTATGGGAACTCTGGTGACATCACTGGATTTCAGTAAAGGACTCCCAAACAATTGTGTGATGTGATTAGAAACCTGAGGTCTGGATAATAAGTGGATAAAAACTGTCTTCAAAGTGATACTCAAATAGTTTTTAACCCTTTTTAATCTTTCCTATGAAACCTGAAGGTGATGAATAAGGGGGATAAGTGTTACATATATGGTGAGGAGAAACAAAGAGAAGAAGGAACAACGAATGTCAACATTGGAGAAGCTTAAAAAATTAGAATTATCACAAATTGAAAAAAGAAAAAGCTAAAAAATTGGTACAATATTTATGAGACGAGCAAGGAAATTTGCTCCATAGAATTGAGGGGGAAAAAAATATTATTCTAAATTATTTTCAAATACTGTATAGTCAAGAAAACATTAAAGAAGAAAATATTATAAATTACCTAGAGGAGAGGAACTTGCCAAGTATAACAGATGAAGATAGGGATATGTTGAATGGGGAAATTACATTAACAGAGTTAAGAGAGGCAATTAAAAAACAGAAAAATAACAAAACACCAGGGACAGATGGAATTCCGGCGGAAGTATATAAAAAATTTCAGGAAGTTTTGGAAGAAATTATGTTGGATATATATAACAAGGTATTAGAGAAAGCCAAAATGCCAAATTCATGGATGGAGGCATATACTGCATTAATTCCAAAGGAAAGTACAGACAATCAATTCATTCAAAACTATAGGCCAATCTCACTGTTAAAGGCCGACTATAAAATCCTGCCAATAATAATAGCAGAAAGGCTAAAAAAGATATTAAATAAAATAATTCATTCGGATCAAAACGGGTTTTTACCCAAATGACAAATTAAGAACAATACAAGGATTATCATGAATATTCTAGAATACTATGAGGCTCATCCAGAAAAACAATTGGCAGTAATGATGATAGATGCACAAAAAGTGTTTGACAACTTGAATTGGCAGTTTTTAATTAATCAATTAATCGGAATGAAATTTGATGAAAAATTTATGATTAATGATTAAGACAATTTATTCTAAGCAAACAGGAAAAATTTATGGTCAGTGGAGATCTTACAGAAGAAGTCGATATAAACAAAGGGCTTAGACAAGGCTGTCCATTGTCCCCCCTCTTATCCATCCTTTCATTGGAAACATTTTTGGCACAGGTAAGGGGAAATAAGGAAATAAAAGGGTTAAAAATTAAAGGAAAAGAATACAAAACAGGGGCCTTTGCAGATGACATGGCATTTATATTAGAGGACCCTTTGGAAACAGGAGAAAAACTCCTGCTAGAAACAGAGAAATTTGGAATAGGAGCAGGCCTGAAAATAAATAAAAACAAAACAAAGATAATTACCAAGAATATCTATAGATATTATTACAGATGCCGGTATCGGAAAGCAGTGAAAATGTAACAAGGATGTTAAAGCTAGAAATGTTGAATAAAAATTAATTTAAAAAATTAAATTGCCATGGTATCTACTCTTTGGAACCATTATTCCTGAGTAATTGAATTGGACAGATCTGCTGAGTTGGTTCCCCTCCTTCTCCTCTGGATTCCTCCTCCAAAGGATCTAAGATCAATGGATCCATATCGGGACCCCCATACCTGCCACGGCTGCAGCCTTGGAGACCCCAAAGTCTTTTCTCCCTCCTTCCTTCCCCTCCTTCTCATTCTGGAGGAATAAGCGGCATTCAAGGCCTGGGCCAGAGTCTTCACGAGACTGTAACGTTGGTAGCTATTTGGGGCCCAGATCCTGTTTCTTTTCTCCTGGGTCTCCAGTGGGGCTTCCTGGGTGCATCTTCTGCAGCCTTTGACAGAAAAGACGTTCTTTGAAAGAGAACAGCGGAAATAATAATCTTGAAACTCTCCTTCCACAAAGAAATTGGGTTCAAAGGCAGAATCTCTTGGCCTTTTTTTCACCAGATAACCAAAGTTCCAAATACTATGGATGTATTTGAAAAGTCTACGCTTGTTCATTGGATGCCCTGCAAAATTTGTGAGGATCCAGACTTTCCCTTCAATGGGTCCTGGCAGACGCATAAACGTTAAATGGAAAGGAAGAATTCTCTCCCAAATGAGCTCATATTCTATGAAGTGAACAAAGACGTTGACTTGTCTCCACTTAGAGAGGGAATCCCTGAGGGATGCTGTGTATCCACGTGTTGAGAACAGTTGCGATATAACCACACAAATTCCACTTCTGACAAGCATAGGAGGAAAAATCCTCATGAAATTCTCTCCATTTTCTCTGTCTGAAGCAAAGAGGCCAATCAGGGTCCATCTGAAATGGAGGAGCAGCTGGACAATTGCTGGGTACTGGATCCCTTCTTTGGGGAAAATAGGGTGGAAAAAGGGAAATTTCCTTTTATCACTCAGAGCCTCTGAAACAATGTCATGACTGATCTGAAAAAGCAATGAAGAATGCTGTGTTATATTTGGGGTCAGATCAAGTCCAAAATATTAGATTTTAATAAATCCAACCTGGTTCTCATGAATGTATTAGAATAGTTTGTTAACCAGACATTGTTTAAAATATGAAAGACAGAATATTAGCAAGATTGTATCATAATAATGGAAAATAATAAGCAAATTTAAAAAAATAAAAATGAAAATCATATTACTATTTATCACAATTATATTAACAATATATCAGAACTTGTGTAAATTCCCAAATCAGCTCTGAGGGCAGCAGCTGGAGTCCTTTTATCCACCCCAAGATCCTCCTCAGAGGCTGAGATTGGGTTGGTTCTGCTGGTGGTTTTTCTCTGAAGCCCCAAACATCAGATGGATGTAAGAACATGAGGGAAAACTGGGTCTCAGATAGTTTAATCATTGGGGCTGAGGAAGCTGGAGAGCTGTGAGGTTTTCATTTAAACACCACTTTCACTCCTGCCCTTTCTCTAACTGAGCTCCTTGGATGATGAGGGAGCCAAGATTCTGGCTCAGAGAAAACAACCCCAGGTAAGGAAAGGTGTTACTTGCTCTAATGGCTGACCATCTATGGCTATAATGTCATTTCACAAAGACCATAACTTTTGAACTTGCTTTATAAATTATCAGATAATTATTAAGACAAAACAATCCAAGTCTATACAATCCAATGTGTAAGTATGATAATATCACATTATCTGTATAAATCAGTGTATTCCAATAGAAATTTAGCAGGCTAAACATGTGTACCTATAACAGAACTTATAAAAAAATAAAGGGGTTGGAAGGGACTTTGGAGGTCTTCTAGTCCAACCCCCTGTTCAAGCAGGAAACCAGGCATAATAGCAGTAACTGTGAGAGGGATCCTGGAGTCTTAGTGGACAACCAATTGAACATGAGACAAGAGTGTGCAGCGGCAGCCAAAAAGCCAATGCAATCCTAAATTGCATTAACAGAGGGATACAATGAAGATCAAGGGAGGTACTAATACCACCCTATAAAGCCTTAGTAAGACCACACCTAGAATACTGCATCCAGTTTTGATCACCACACTATAAAAAAGATGTTGAGACTCTAGAAAAAGTGCAGAGAAGAGCAACCAAGAGGATTAGGGGACTGGAGGCTAAAACATACAATGAACGGTTGCAGGAACTGGGCATGGCAGGTCTAGTGAAGAGAAGGACTAGGGGAGACATGATAGCAGTCTTCCAATATTCGAGGGGCTGCCACAGAGAGGAGGGGGTCAAGCTGTTTTCGAAAGCACCCAAAGGCCGGACAAAGGCCAGATAAGGAATAATGGATGGAAACTGAACAAGGAGAGATTCAACCTGGAAATAAAGAGATAAAGTTGCCTTCAGAAGTTGTGGGAGTTTCATCAATGGAAGCTTTCAAGAAGAGACTGGGCAGCCATCTGTCAAAAATGGTGTAGGGTCTGCTTGGACTAGATGACCTACAAGGTCCCTTCCAACTCTGTTAATCTGTATCTATCTATACTATTCCAGACAAGTGGCTGTCCAGTCTCTTCTTAAAAGCCTCCAGTGATGGACCACCTACAATTTCTGAAGGGTAGACGTTCCATTCCTCACCATTAGGAAATTTCTCCTTAGTTCTAGGTTGTTTCTCTCCTTCATTAGTTTCTATCCATTGTTTCTTGTCTTGCCTTCTAGTACTTTGGAAAATAGGTGGATCTCCTCTTCTCTGTGGCAGCCCCCCAAATATTGGTACATTGCTATGATGTCTGTCAGATATTGCCTACGTATGATGCCCCAGGCACCAGAAGGGGTTAAGTCTTCTAAGTCTACAGACATCCCATGTGACTGTATAAACCAATGAACTCCCTTATTGGAGTCATACCCACAAATCAATTGGATATCTTCCCTAATTCTTCCCATCCATCTCATCAAACAACAGTGAACTTCTCTCCCTCTCAACCTCTGAGTCATACAGTTAGGGTAATAAATGCAGCAGGACACCCTGTTCATTATTGTATATTTGCAAATAATAAAATAACTTTTAAACCTGAAACTGTATGGCCTAAATAACTTCCTTATAGACTGAATGAGCACGACCATCAGTATATATCTGACAAATGGTAGCAGACGATGGAGAATTATTGCTCAGGTCTATGAATTTTTGTAATTTTTTAAAAAATCATAGAACATTTTACCTAACATGGAATCCTTGAACCTGAACGAATTATCTTTACAAGAGATTGATGCATTAACCGTATCCTTAACAAAACAGCACCAATCATTAACCAAAAGACTAAAAAAACTTTCTATTGAAGCTACACAGCAAGTACAAACCTCTTTACAAAAGGACCCAACTTTTTTTCCTTCTCTTCACTCGAACACCGAAAGACCAGACCCACGCTTACAACCACCTTGCTTCGATCTCCATTCTACTCCACCTCATGACTCTCATCAAGGACTTCAACCTTCTGAATCCCTTGTATGTTCCAACCCTCCAACTTCAGACCAATTTTTATTTTCTCAAGCTTCTCCAAAACAGCATTTATATCAAGCTTTACATGCGACAGGCCTGCTAAATGCAGGCTGGACTCCTCAAAGAACTCTTGAACTGTTAAACACCCTTTCAACCTCACCAGACCTGGTAAGCGACAATTTTTTGCTTCAACCCATAGATTCCCAGACTGAACTTTTAAACACCCATTTTATTGAAAATCCTCCCTCTCCACCTATTGACTTTATGGCTTCCAAAATGGCTTCCACCTTCTCCGAAAGCATGGCTTCAAAAATGGCTGACAAAATGGCCGCCCCCATACCCCACCATGCGGTCCCCAAAATGGCCGACAATTTATATGACCACACTTTAAACAAAATGATGTCTACCACTTCAGACCACAAGGTCTCAACCAACCCCCTTACCCCCATACATCCTCCTACCCACCCCACAACTGGAGATATTCAGACTGATTCCCTATCTTCTTCATCCAGAGCACCGAGTTCGAATCCTCCCAATTTCTTTTCCAATTTTCAGAACTTTTCTATTTTTGCTGCCGCTGCAGACCTCCCCATCTACACCGCTGCAGCTGTAGCAGCTGCAAATATTTCTACTGATACCAATATTGTTTCCAATGTAAAAAGATCTTTCTCAGTTTTTGCAGCTGCCGCCTCGCTCCCCCCCTCATCGCCGAAGATGCCGCCACTGCTGCTGCTGCTGCCGCCTCCAACATCACCGATGCCCCGTCCAAACAACAAATTCACACGATTTTTGCAGCCTTTGCATCAAAAGCCAACCTACCTTCTACTGCAGCCGACCCTGTCGCAGCAGCTCTTCCGAATCAAACTACAACCACCATCTCCATTATTCCTCCTATCGTTGAATCACCTACAACATCTTCTCTCACACCAAACAACTCCAATCAACAATCCAACGTTCAATTACCTATCTCTGCTAACAGTAACTCATTTCAGCCTTCTATTACTGTAAACTGTAATGATTTAAATATTGAAACTAATAATTCCTTGTCTTTATGTACTAATGTAAATTTATCTTCAGAACTTGAAACTGTTTTGCAACATTTTAAACAACATGGCCCATTACCTTTATCACCAAACTTCAAAAAATTACAAACCTCAGGTAATAATTTCCCTACTTGGGAACATGAAACTCATTTACATCTTTTAAGAGAAGGCACATTCCTTATTATTGAATCTCCCCCTAACAAACCTTGGTCATCTGACTTAACTTTTCTTCACAATAGTGTTTATGCCACTCTTATGTCAACTTTAGAAAGTGATATTGTTCATTCTATACCTACAGGTTTTACTGCACAAGAAGTATGGCAATACCTACAAAAACATTACAACACACCCTCGCCTGCAACTATCGCTACTCTTGCCGGTGACTTTTATAGCACCATATATAAACCAGGCACATCTATGGCCAAACATCTTTTCCACCTCGAATCCATGCGAAAACAACTGATTCAACGCAATCATCCTGTACCTGAAACTGCCATGATTGGTATCATTTTTAATTCTATTAAACACTTTCCTGGTTGGTCAGGATTCATAAATAGTCTCCACTCCCTACCCACCCACATGTACACCGTCGCTGAAATCAAATCCAAATTAATAGATGAAGATAGGAGACGATCTAATGCTTATAAACATACATCTGAACCTCTCTATGATAGAAGACTCTACCATACTGATAGATACCTTACTTCTTTTGACCACCCCTTTTATTCTAAACATGATTCCCATCCTTCACATTCTTCACACAAACCCTTCTGCCAAAACTGGCAGAACCACCTCTCTCAATATCAAAATAATTTTAATTATTGTAACTATAGAGGACGTTATCATACCTACAACTCCCATCCTCCACACGGTGATAACACCACCCACACTCATGATACAAGGGAATACACCCCTACAGACAAGACTAACAAAAGATATCATGCTATCAAAGAACATACTGAACCTAAAAGATCCATGCACACTGAATTTTACATTAGAAAGGGTCCCACACACAAAGATTATAAAGACAGAAGGGGACAACCTACTGAACAATCTATATATTCTAACTCCGAATCCCAAACACTTGGCATATTTCCCAACACCCAACAATACCTGCGTGACACCACGCACCTATGGGTCATCGATTCTGGAAGCATACACCATACCACCAATGACAAATCCATATTATATGATATTCTCCCAACCAATATCTCTATTACAGCAGCAAATGGTACTTCCAATACAGTTGAGTATGAAGGATCTATCTTTATACCCGGTATAGGGGAAATTAGTCAAGTGCTCTATACACTTACCTTTGGCCACAATATTTTGAGTACTTCAAAATTAGGTAAAATCGGTTTTAAAGTATCTCTTGATGATCAACACGGTTTTATAAAATCCAAACATGATAACAATATTATTGCCAATATTTCTGTCATTAATGATTTACCCTTTCTTATTCCAGATTCCTTTACATCTTCCTCACCCACGACTCAACTACCTCAATCCTCATCGAGACCTGACCCTGACAATCATCCCGACCGTACCCCTGCCACCCACCACGAAGGTACCACACCTCACCATATCAATACACATGACACTTCCGACTCACATAATGACCAACACACCATACCACACCTCTCTCCAACTTCACCAACATCACAAAACCAACGAACCTCGAAAACAAAAATTCAAACTCATATAGGTGAACCTTTACATGATAATTGTGCCCATTTATTACACAGACGTTTAGCACATGCCAATACTGTTGCTGTAGACAATACTCAAAATTTTTCCCAAGGCGTCTGCACTAAGGATTGCCCTATCCAACTTGACTGTGAGATTTGTAAAGCTGCAAAATCAAAGGCAACCCCAATTCCCCACACCAGCACTAGACGATCAAAACACATATACGAATTGGTACACATTGACATTGTAGGCCCTTTTCCACTTTCTTTGGGCAAACGGAAATATTTTTTGAATTTAGTCGATGATTTCAGTCGTTTCGGACATATCTATACTCTTACTGAAAAATCTCAAGCCTTTCAAAAAATAAAAAATTTTTACACTCTCATACAAAACCAACACAACATCAAATTAAAGAAAATTCAAACAGATTGTGGAGCCGAATTCACATCTGTACAATTTCAAAACTGGATTGACTCCAAAGGCATTATACATTACAAAACATCTCCTTTTACCCCCCAGCAGAACGGGATTTGTGAAAGAAAAAATGGAATATTACAGACCATGATGCGCAGCGTCATGTTAGATGCTGATGTACCCCCTAGCTATTGGGCAGAAGCCCTTGCATATGTCAATTACACTTTTAACCGCACATGGAATAAGGTTATTAACCAAACGCCCTATTTTCTTGTATATGGCACTCAACCACACCTCACACATCTTCGCGTTTTTGGCTGCTTTGCATATGTCAATATCCCCAAACCACTCAGACGGAAGGGGAATGAGGTGTCCAAAAAATTACGTTTCGTAGGATATGCACCAGGTTCGAAAGCATATCGATTCATAAAAAACAATAACACAGTAATAATTTCCCGTTCAGCCACATTCATAGAAAACCACAACTGGACCAAAATACACTCAAATGACTCATACGTATTAACCCAAGAAACAAATACATCAGATACACCACAGAGAATTCAACATGTACAAACAACAACACCAAAAGTTACACCTCGAACAAACAACACAGATACACAACTACCAATCAGAAAATCCAAACGGATTACACAAGGCATCTCACCTAAAAGATTTGACGTGAACAATGTGACACAGACAAACCAAATACCCATCACTCCAAAAAATTTTAAACACATGCTCCAATTACCGGAATCAGAACAATTAAAATGGTGGGACGCTATGTCCAAAGAAATGGACTGTTTAATAAATTTAAAAGTATTCACAAAAACAACACCTCCACAACACAAACACCCAATTGGCACTCGATGGGTTTACAAAATTAAAACACTCCCTGACAACACATATCTATACAAAGCACGCCTCGTAGCCCAAGGTTTTGCCCAACGCTTTCCCGAAGATTATGATGAAACTTACTCCCCCACAGTAAAACCAGAAAGCGTAAAAACGGCACTGACTTCAGCCATTATCTCAAATCAAGAAGTCTATCAATTTGATGTCCAAACCGCATACCTCCATGCACCATTAGAGGAGGAAATTTATGTCAATGGGGCACCAGGGTTCCAAGTTGAGTTCGGCAAAACATGGAGGCTACACAAAGGGTTATACGGCTTAAAACAATCGGGCAAGCTCTGGTTTGACTACCTTACCAAAACTTTAAAATCAATGGGATATAATCAAATTGGATCTGACCAGTGCGTAATGACAAAACCTTATGAAGGGGGAAAATAAATTATTTTAATCTATGTTGATGATTTGATTTATATCGGGCCCAACGAACAATCCAGCAAACAATTTGCAAACAAATTAAGAGAACATGTTAATTTAAAGACCTTAGGTCATATAGACCAATATCTGGGTGTACAAATTTTTAAAACTGATAGAGGTTTTTGCTTCTCACAAAAGGATAAGATTGAAGACCTGCTACAAAGATGTGGCATGGAAAACTGCAACCCCACAGATACACCCATGCGCACTGACTATAATAAAATTGCTTATCTAGACGGTAACAAGCACCATGATAAAGCTCAATATCAATCCATCATAGGATCACTCCTTTATATCAGCAGATGGAGTAGACCCGATATATCATTAAGTACAAATCTCTTATCTAGACAAGTAGATGAGCCTAAAGAACAACATTGGGTTGCTATGAAAAGGTTACTCAGATATTTGCATAATACAAAAGATATGGTCTTATTATTAGAACCTGATGAAGGGGTAACCCCAAAACTTACCTGTTATTCAGATGCCGATTGGGCAGGGGATGAAAAATCAAGAAAAAGCACATCAGGCTTTATATACTTCCTAAATGGTTGCCCCATAGATTGGCGCGTTTGTCGCCAAAACTTCATTGCTAATTCCACGGCCGAAGCTGAATATGCCAGTGCTTCTGACGCTTGCACACTTCTCACATGGATATATGAATTAGTTTCAGACATTTGGACACAACCTTCACTACCTATCACTCTCCACGAGGACAATGAGTCCATCATAGCCTCTTTGGTCAGGGATGATGTCAGCTTCAGATCTCGCCATATTGATATACGTTATAAAAATGTGAGAGACCTAGTTAAAAAGGGTTTTGTTGAATTTGTTTATTGCGATACCAAGGATCAAATTGCTGATTTCTTAACTAAACCTGTACCTTGTGAAACACATTGGAACCACTGCAAATCAGTTGGACTGTACTTATAATTTATTTTTCTTATACTTGTTTATTATTATCTTTGAGCACTGTTCCATCACACTTGGCAATAGAAGGGGTCTGTCAGATATTGCCTACGTATGATGCCCCAGGCACCAGAAGGGG